>JAQZBX010068535.1:0-15736 GCA_029593785.1 Cabassous unicinctus | reverse complement strand
CATATATTTCAAGCTGTATTTATCTAATTTAAAAAAAAAAAACAACGTTATTCTATTTATGGAAGTCAAGAAATTTAGTGTTTAGGGTTACATTTTACATTCTCATATTCATTAGATAGTAAACTATCTAGTGTTTATTGAAAAGAAAAAAAAATCACGAATAACCAGGAAATCCTTGGAAAAACAAAAGGTGAGGGGAGGGATCTAGCTCTACCATGTATTAAAACATATCATGAAACTTCCCAGCTGCAATGGTTTGGTGTAAACAACGGGAATTTATTGGCTCATGGCTTCCCCCTGCGGTTGGTAGCTTTCTGGTGCTGGCTTGCCACAATCCTTGAGGTTCACTGGCTTGAATCCCTGCCTTGCATCACCTAGTGATGTCCCCTCCTTTCTCTTACAGGTTCCAGTGACTTCTACGTTCTGGCTCCTCCACATAGTTTCCTCTCACTCAGGCTTCTGGTCTCTTTTTCTTATGCCTCCAGGAATCTGCATTAAGACCCAGCCTCATTCAGTTAGGTCACACTTTAACTTCAAGTAGCATCTTCAAGAGGTCCTGTTTACAATGGGTTCACACCCACAGGAATGTGGGTCAAGAGCAAGAACACTCTAAGTTGGGGTACATAATTCAATCCATCATATTATTAAAGCAGCAAAGACTGACTCTTTAATAGACAAACACAACAGTAGAACAAAATAGTAACTGCAGAAACAGAAGCAAATGTAAACAGAACGTTAGTATACAAGAAGAGTGGCATCTCAAATCAGTGGAAAACAGTGGACATTTAAGATTGTGTTGGGACAAGAGGCATGACCAGACTGTTAGTAGAGAGAGAAATGTAAATGTGAAAAGGTGATCAGTCTTGCTCCTAATAAAAATATTCAAATTAAAATTCCATAGAAATATTTCTCACCTGTTAGATTAGCAAAATGTAAAACTTTGACAATACATGTTATTGATGACATTGAGGGGAAATAGCTATTCTGATGCTTTGCTGGTAGGAATGCAAAATGACAGAACCTCTATGAACAGGTATTTGGCAACACCTACCAAAAAATTTTGTATATGCACATACTCATGGACCCAGTAGATGTATCTCTGGGACTCTTTCCCAAAGATATCCTAGCAAAATATGGGAAGATATATGCACAAGGCTATTTATGGCAGCACTCTTATAATGGGAAAAGACAGGAACCAATCAAAGTATTCATTAAAACATGAGACGGTTAATAAATAATGGTGCACCCACACAATGCAATACTCTATACAGCTGCAAAAGATAACGAAGACTATCTCTATATGCTATTGAGTTCTCCAGGCATATTGTTAAATGAAAAAGAAGACTGCAAACAACATAAATAGTATAGTATCATTTGTTGTTTTCTTTTTTAAAGGAAGATAAATCAAAACTTTTCTTTTAAAGTTACTGACAAAGAGAATGAAGAAACAGATGGATAAAGCAAAATTTCCCTAAATATACTTTTCATATCTGACTTTGAATGCAAAACTACAGCAATTTGACAGGCTAATTTTACATCTTTTAAATCTAATAATAAAAAATGGAGCTTGTGCTTTATATATTTTAATTTTATTTTTCTAGTAATTCATTTTAATTATATTGGTCCATAAATGATTGGAAATAATTTTTTTTAAAAACAAATTTTTCACCATTGGTAATTTTAAAAACACTGTATATGTTTTTAACCCCAGTAAACTGTATTTGTCAAAATCTGATGGGTAGACCTCCTGCACTTGGTCTTGTTACCTAAGGTGCTTATTAAAATACAGATTCCTCAGCCCTACCCAAACCTACTGAAAATGTGATTGAAGAATCTGCAATTTGAACAAGATTCTCAGGCCATGCTTATGCACAGTAACATTTGAGAACCACGGTTTAGACTAGTGCTTTCCAATAGAAGCTTCTGCAATGATGGAAATGTTCTCTATCTGTTCTGTCCAGTATGGTAGCCACCAGTCACATGTGGCTATTGAGAACTTGAAATGTGGCAAGTATAACAGAGGAACTGGATTTTAAATTCAATTAATTTTAATTAATTTAAATTGAAATCACCTCATGTGGCTAGAAGCCACCACACTTGCAGCAGAGTCTGGAGCCTTACCTCTTTGTCTGATACCTATGGATTCTAGGGAAGCGGAGGGTGGAGGAGGGTGGGAAAAGCTGCCGAAGATGAGCATAGGTGGTTCCTGTGGTTGAAGGGGATCCTCTCCTGAGAACCTGCAGCCAGGCCAGCTGGAGTTAATATTTCTTTTCATGCAAAAAATTTACCTTAGGGCATTAGTGATTCCCCAGGGTGTTTAACCTTGGAGCTAAAGTGAACGTTGTGAGACTCATAGAAAGAAGCATCCTCTAGATGCTAGATGCTTTCCTGGGCCTGTAAACGTGGACTCCACGTCATCCATAATTCATTTCAGAGGTTTCATTATTTGCTAGCTCATCTGGAAATCATAACATAAATGATAACTTGAAGCATGCAATGTCTCTACATGGATTTGAAGTGTTTGACTTATGCGGCCAACTCTCTGGTTTAGGGCTGGGGTGGGGACGGCATTTAGGCTGAGGTCACCAGTGCAAAAGTGGCTGCAGTTCAGAAAAGATGTGGAGATTCTCATTCCATCTGCTCCTTAGAAAACATATTTGGTGAGGTGGATATCACATGTGTACATTTTTTCTATAATTATAGCGCAGTAGGTGATAGGACAATGCCAAGTTAGGGAGGAAACCTAACCTATACCAAGCAATCTGTATATGCCTAAGCATTGACAGTGGTATATGAAGTGGATGAATGTGTGAATAACTTTTCTTCCCCGCTGCTTACTACAAAACATATACTTTAGGTTATTCTCATTTGAAATATTATCCTATTATGCTCCAGGGAAATAAAGAATTATTATCCATGGATCTAATTCTCTCTTTTTTTGCTTTATTAGAGATGTTGTAGGTTTACAGAATAATCATTCATAAAATTCAGGATTCCCCTATGTCACCCAATTATTAACACCTTGCATTGGTGTGGAACATTCATTACAACTGATGAAAGCACATTTTAAAAAGTATTCTATTAACTATAGTCCATGGTTTAACTTAGGGTTCACTGTGTAGTGTGTTCCATGGATTTTTTTTTTTATTTTTTTATTCTGTTACCATATATACAACCTAACATTTCCCCTTTTAACCACATTCAGATATATATATTTCAGAGTTAAGACTTAAAATGCACAGAGTTCCTATTTGGAATGATGAAAATAATGTTTTGGCAGTGGATGGTGGTGATTATAGCACAACACTGTGAACATAATTAACAACCATGGGTCTAATTCTAAATCAGTGGCTTCAAGGTAAAAAAAAAAAAAAAAGGCATGGAAATGATTCCCTAGAATGATACAGAAGTATCATAATAGAGGATCGTAATAGAGGAAGTCTATTACGGAAAAATCCTTTTCCTGGTGAAGAGGGAAACAAAATGACAATTACTATGTTAAAGAGAAGTTTTTAAAATACTGTGTTATATTAAATTTTCTAAAAATAACATTGTGGAAGTTTCAGAAAACTTCTGTGATCTTTTAAAAATAATTATTTTTCCCTCTAAGATATCTAAAAAGAACTTGTAAGAAGAAATTTGTGGAGGTAGAAAAGAGGTGAGAAGGTAGAGGCAGAAAGGAACTTTAGAAACACTATGGTGTAATTTGTGTGCATCCCCTCATTGAATCCTCCTGAGGACACTCTGTGGTGGGTATTATTAGCCTTATTTACATTAAAAGAAACTCAACTTAGATCAGCTGGACTCAGAATGCTGCTATGCAGCTAAGAGGTGTATGTGCCAAATGCAAATCAATGTGCTGCTTCCTTCATTGAGAAAGTCTCAGCTCTGAAAACAGAGTCAGGTGAACTAAAGAGTGTCATGTGGTCTATTTAAATTCTGGCCCCAACTCCTAACATCATTGTGCACCTGAAGCAAACAGTTCTAGAACTGCAGCCTTCTCATATCACACCCTGAATAGCACACTGTAGCCAGTATAATGCTGTGAATCAGAACACATCCTTTGGCATTAGACTACCTGGACTTGACCTAGGCACTGAAACGAGCTAGCTTATGACCTTGGGAAAGTTATTTAAGCTCTCTGAGCCTCTGTTTCATATAAAAACGAGTCACAGTATTCCCTACCTGTTAGGGTAGGTGTAAGGATAAATGAGATTATATATATCTATATATATGCATATAGAGAGATGATATCGATATCAATATAGAGAGAACCATACTGACTGGCACATAGAAAGGCATAGCAAATGCTAAATAAATGTTAACGATTATTATTATGGAGTCTGCCTAGGGTTCCATCGTTAGTTAGAAAGGGGGCCTGGATTCACAACTCCCTATTTATCTTCGTAGCCTGCACTCTTAACCGCTGGGCACATTGCCTTTTAAAATGCCCTCACTTGCAACTCTAAGGCACTGTGACTCTTAAGTTCTTAAGTTCCAAAAAGGGTCTGAACATGGGAAACACTAACTGTGTCCTGGGGGATGGGGTAAGATCCTGCATTCTTCTGACTTTCTTGTGCATAAGGAACTCAGAACGCTAGCCCTCAAGAAACCTGGTGGAGACCAGACAATGTAGCTTTGGAATACCACTGCACTCTGTTTACCAGCATCTGCTCCAGGAAGGTTTATGACTAAACTTTCAAAACAGCATAACCTAAACAGCGTAGGTTCGGCAAAGGACCTATGTAGAGTTCCCTCTAGTTTGCATCACATGTAGTTTCTTAAAAGAAAAATAAGTATCCAAAATTTTTTAAGATTTGTACATAAAATAACAATAAAGGGAAAAGCAACATGCTCCAATTTGGTTAGAAGCCAAAAACTCTCTTTGGAGCATTATGGTAGAATAAGGGCAGACCAAACCCCTACTTTCTTTCTTGCAACCCACTTTCCAGATGGCCTGTGCTGGGAGGAGAGACAGGGATTCCTCTGACCACAGTTGAGCACAGTAGCATTGCAGAACCTCTTGGAAGAATTTTCTCACTTATTTCCAATGAGCCCCCAAAGTGGCTGACATCAACTTTCCAAAGTTGCATTTAACCATTATTTTTTTAAGTGAAATTTCCTATGTCAAATGGAAAAGCCAAGGAAGAAAACAAGACAGAAGGCTCTGCCCTGGCCAAATCTCCCATGGACGTCATAAGCCATAGCTGAAATATGACAGCACTATGAGCCTGGGATATCATTATGATGAACCCACTGGAGCAGAAGACACTATTTCATTATGCTGGCAGAGCAGCAGGGGAAGGGATGATAAAACATTCTCCTTTTAGCACATTTCTTTGTGTGCTCCTGTTTAAAAAAAAAAATCCCACACACTGGATTCTGGAGGTGACTTTGCTATGCATGCTCTCTATTGTGGAAAAGGATGCTACATTTATCAACAAATTTCTCATTTCCATCATATCGCTTACTTCAGCTTTTCCCAAATCTTTATTTCATCCACAGACCTGGAGCTTATTTCAATCAAAACATAAGCAAATAACTTGAAAATATTTTTAAAAGTCAATTTTTTTGCATCTTCTTTTTTCATCCTCCAAAAGGTCGGTACTTTACATGTGTCAGTTCTTTTACTTCAGACACCAGTAATATGTCTACTGCATTCCATTTTCTAGAATTAGCTGCAATTTACATGAGATCTGCCTTGCTGAAATGCTAGCCGGGCTGGGTTTTTTCCTTTGATTCAAATAACAGCAATTTGTTTCCCATAGTAAGCATATTTTTCCTCCTCAATATTTTCTTTCATTACACTGAAGAAAATATTGGTTAAAAGAATGTTTCAAAGTGGTTTGAGGCTGCTGTGCCAGGTTGAGGTGTTAACAAACATGCTCTGTTTTCTCTGGTGAGGTCTTTGTGGTTTCAGGTCTCAAGTCCTCAGAAGGAAGCAGTGGAGCTTGGAGATGATGTGTGAGGAAATGAGATGGGGAGAGCACACTGAGATGTCGGAGCAAAGCCTTGGTGACGATTCCTTAAAGAACATCCTGCCGGGTTTCCAGGAGCCTGGAGTGCTCCTCGTGAGCTCCCTTTTGTTGCCACCTCAACCATATTACCACAGTTGCAGGTATTGTGCTGTCCTTTAATGACCAGTCCTGTTGTGCCCAAAGTAAAAAGGTTTACATTTCCTTGGAGTCACTAAAAAACTGGAAGAGGCAGAACCCAGGGATAGAATTTGGAGAATTTATATTCCTTATATTTGGCAAAAGGATTCAGGGAAATACATTTTCCACCAGCTCCGAAAAGGACCTGAGTGTCTTAGAAGAGTAAACGAGTGGTAGGGAAAGAGAGAGCCCGACCTGCCGGCCTTGGGGCCATCTGAGCTCTCAACTCAGTCTTCCCACCAATGAAAGTAAGGGACGTGGATGAAATTGCCTCCCAAAAGGTCCTTTCCAAAGGTCCTTTTTTATGCATGTTTTTGAGCCATATTTAGTTGAAAATATTTTCACCAGCGAAAGAGTGGCTTATAAAATAACAATTCAATTGTTTTCTCATTTCTTTAGTCAAAGACATATATAACTGCTAATCAGAGCTTCCCATCAGCAAAAAACGAACAGGGTTCACATTATCACGCTGATAAAATAGTTGCCCAACACCAATAAACTTATGTCGGTTAGCTCGCATGATCTTATCACAGGAAAAATATATGGCTTCTGTTAAGTTCTTAGAGAAATTGAAATTAGCTCATAGGCTCCTGTTACTATCTGGTCAGACCCTGAAGCTGGGAGAGTCTGGGATAGTTGATCATCACGTTTCTCCTTCAATGCTGATTTCTGCAGTTTTGTGATATTTCTATTCTAGCCAAATTAGGCCAGATAAACAAATGGAGATTTGGAAAGAACACTGCAGTGGAGAGGGGATGTAAAGAAATATATTAAATTATTCCATTCTTCTAAGGTCAAGATTAATAATCTTTATAACCGTGTGGCAATGAATCATTTATTTTTTGGAGAAGGTTCAATGTTAAAAATAATAATTGTCCTCAAAGTTTTAATAAGCTTTATCACACCCACTTTCATTTATAACACAAAGGACCATTTAGAGAGAAGCTTAGCTTCATCAAAAATAATGTGTCTGATCCTATACCTAGAAAATCCCGAAAAATCCACAACACAGCTCCTAGAATTAATAGACGAGTTTAGCACAGTGGCGAAATACATGATTAATACGTAAAAACAATAGCATTTCTATACACTACTGATGTGCATTCTGAGGTGGAAATCAGAAAAAAAGTTCCAATTACAATAGCTACTAAAACAATCAAATATTTAGGAATAAACTTAACCAAGGGCATAAAGCACCTGTATCCAGAAAACCACAAACTATTGCTAAAAGAAATCAAAGAAGACTTAAATAAATGGAAGGACATTCTATGTTCATGGATTGAAAGACTAAATATCATTAAGATGTCAATTCTACCCAAAGTGATTTACAGATCCAACGCAATCCCAATAAAAATCCCAACAGCCTTTTTTGCAAAAATTGAAAAGTCAATAATCAAATTTATTTGGAAGGGTAAGGGGCCCGAACAGGCAAAAATGTCTTTAAAAAGAACAAATTAGAGAACTCTCACTCCCTGACTTTAAAGCATATTACTTAGCTACAGTGGTAAAGACAGTATGGTACTGGCATAAGCACAGACAGATTGATTAATGCAACCAAATCGAGAACTCAGAAATTGACCCTCACATCTACAGTCAAATGATATTTGACAAGGCTGTTAAGCTCACTCAGCTGGGCCAGAACAGTCTATTCAATAAATGGTGCTGGGGGAACTGGATAGCCATATCCAAAAGAAAGAAAGAGGACCCCTATCTCACACCTTATACAAAAATTAACTCAAAATGGATCAAGGACCTAAATATAAAAACAGCAATCATAAATCTTCTAGAAGAAAATGTAGGAAAACGTCTTCACAATCTTGTGGCAGGTGGTAGTTTCTTAAACCTTATGCCCAAAGCATAAGTAACAAAAGAAAAAATAGATAAATGGGACCTCCTCAAAATTAAACATTTTTGCACCTCAAAGGACTTTATCAAAAGGGTGAAAAGGCAGCCAACTCAATGGGAGAAAATATTTGGCAATCACATATCTGATAAGAGTTTAATATCCATGAAATATAAGGAGATCATTCAACTCAACAATAAAAAGACAAACTATCTGATTAAAAAATGGGCAAAAGACTTGAAAAGACAACTGTCCAAAGAAGAAATACAAATGGCGAAGCAACACATTAAAAAATGTTTAGCATCACTAGCGATTAGGGCAATGCAAATCAAAACTACAATGAGATACCATTTCACACCTACTAGACTGTCCTCTATTAAAAAGTTAGAAAACTGTAAATGTTGGAGAGGACGTGGAGAGATGGGAATGATTATTCACTGTGGGTGGGAATGTAGAATGACACAGCCACTGTGGAGGACTGTTTGGCAGTTCCTAAGGAATTTGAATATAGACTTGCCATGGGACCTGGCAATACCCTTGCTAGGTATATACCCAGAAGTATTGAGAGCAGTGACATGAATAGACATCTACACACAGATGTTCACAGCAGTGTTATTCACAAAGTTGGAAACAACCCGGGTGTCCATCAACTGATAAATGGATAAACAAATTGTGGAGTATACACACGATGGAATATTATGCAGGTGTAAGAAGAAATGAAGTCATAAAGCATATGACAACATGGATGAACCTGGAAGACAGTATGTTGAGTGAAGCAAGCCAGACACAAAAGGACAAATACTGTATGATTACTCTATTATGAACTAAATATATTATACAAATTATAAATATATTATGTGAAATATAAATATGGGCAAAATTGTATATGTAAGACTATTTTTCTCCAAAAAATGAACAAATGTAGGTTAATACCACAAAATGTTAATATCAGACAAAAAAAATTATACTAAGTGAAGGAGACCAGACACAGAGTACTACATATTGTATGATTCCATTTATATAAAATATAAATCAATTCAAAAAGATGAAATTAGATTAGTGGTTATGTAGGGCTGAGGAAGGAATGCTAAGGGGTGTGGAGTCTTTCTTTTTGGAGTAATGAAATTGTTCTAAAATTTTTGAGATGATGAATGTACAACATTGTGATTATACTAAAAGCCATTGATTATACACTTTGGATAGATCATGTGGTATGTGGATATATCTCAGTAAAACTGGTTAATAAACAAATATTTGTGCGAGAATAGCCAGAGATAGCAGCTATGTACAGAAGGGGAAACAGAGAGACTGAGAGGTGAGGAATTTTCTTGTTTGTTTGTCTGTATTTTTGTTTATTATTATTATTGATATAATGAAAATGCTTAATAATGATTGAAGTGATGAATGCACAACTATGTGATTATACCAAATACCATTGACTGTACACTTTGGATAAATTGTATGCTTTATTAATATGTATCAATAAAATTGATTGTTTAAATAAAATGTGTCAAGTGTGGAGTCATGCAAGAGTCATCACTGATTTCCACTCAACTGAAGATTTAAGATGCAATTCTTATCTTCTGGAGGCTTGTAAGCCAAGACAAATGGACTTTATCTTTGTGCTCAAAAACCTACTATGCTGCTGGCCCATCTTATCTCTTCCAAAACTATCCTATGTTTTGTATGTTTGCATCATAACAACTATGATGAAAATCCAAACTCTATACCAATTAAGAGTCTACCATCTGGCTTCAGTCTATAATTTTAATCATATCTCCTGCTCTATTCAGTTCAATTGAACAAACATTCATGAGCACCTTCGGTGGGCAATGAGATACAAAGATAGCTAAGATACCATCCCTGCCCAAAAGGTGCTCAAAACGTCCTATCTGAGGAAGGAAGCCATTGACACAGCTTGCTAAACCCACCTGCCTTGTGGGATTTCAATGAAGATTAAATGAGACAATACCTGTAAAGGGCATAACAGTGCCAGGCACAGTGTGACAGCTTTGTCCTAAAGCACATGGATTCATGTTCCAGCACCTAGAACCTCCCTGGGGTTCTCCCTGGGAAACTGCTAAAACACAAACAACAGGTACAAGAATTTCTCCAATGTATCTGGAAGCTAGGAGCACCATGTCTGCTCCACACAGCTGTTTTGCTTGGCACCCAGGCAGAGCTAGTTCCTCTTCTTCTCATGCTATCAAGATGTTCCTTGTTTCTGATAATGACTATTAGTAATAATATTTACACTAGCAAGCCCTTCATTGTGCCAAAAGATCTCAACGTGCTTCAGAAGCAGTCTGTCACAAACACAGAGCCAGATGGACCAGAGTGAAGCATCCAAAGTGGTCCCTGAGAGTGGCCTGACTGCTTACTCATTGAGAGAATGAGGCAGAAGGGACATTTTCTATCTGTAGGGCAGTGTGAGTGGACCAGCTGCCAGTTGGAAGGGCACATCTAGGAACATTATAGACGATGTGCCCTGGTTAAAGTGGGCACACACTAAAAATGTGATGTTCAAATGCAATTCTTCCATGATAAAAGAATATTAAAGGAAGTTTGTGGTGGCTGTTTGTTGCCTTTTGGCTGCCAATCTCTTTCACTACCTCCTCTTGGATCATATATTCTGATTATCTTTTGGGAAATGGGTCTTCCTCATTGAATATGGTTGGATGAAACTGTTACCCAAAGTGCCTTGCCCTCTCTGGCCAAGGAGTGACCAAATGACCCAGTATCAGTACATGACCCAATCCCCTCCTAGAACTAGAATCTAAAGTCAAAGTGATGGGAAAACCCCCAAACATGCAAAGCCTGACACAACTCAAACAGTTCCTCCTACCAAGACTCTTTAAATCTCTCTGTTTCCTCTTTTTTCTTTATCTGGTCCTTTAGGGTATTCTGTTTTTAATCTTGTGAGCTCCCCCTACCCAGCTTTCCTATAAATTATTTTTTGCTGACTTTAGCCAGAGTATCTTCTTGTTGCTTGCATCAAAAAGGTCTAACCGACAGGGGAGTTAATTGTTTTCAGAAACACGTGGGAGATATTTTATTCAAACATACCCTGGACTGTATAGATAGAATACTGCATGCATTTAAAATTTAGGATGAGTGTGGACTTGTGCAGGAAGACAAGTGAAGCGGTTTCAGAAACATAGAGTCATGTGTTTTAGGTAACTATGTGCTAGAGATGTTGACTGATTTCACTAAACCTGAAGATGGTTGACAACTGCCAAGAACCTCCCTTGGGATTCATTCTCCTTCAGATAGATGCTAAATCAAAAGACAAATAACAGCCCCAAATAAAGGTTACGGTGCAGGTAAACTCCAACCCAGCACTTTAGTCTCTATGGCTTAAGACCATGGAAACAAGGTGGCTGAAGCAATGATGCTATGAACTGACATCCATGGATGCTGGATGTCACCCCATCTGGTCTGTCTGTGCCCACACACCCCAGTGATGGCTGTGATGGCACTGTCAGCCACTGTGACATTTCAAACAGCAGACCCTCTTGATCAGAAAAGTGCTGAGTAAAAAAGTGACCAACCACAGGTGGGCAGACAGTAAGCTCTATAAACCAAGAAATGCTAATCCTACAAACTGCTAATATTACAAACACCAACTTTCACTGCCTCCAACAAGGAATTTTTTTCTTCAAGACAGGAAATGGGTGGAGGTGGAATTGGAGGTTTGTGGCAAATGAATATCTTAATTGCTGTCACATGAATGGGTAATCTTCCATTTTTATTGCTGAGAAGAAATTTCTAGTCCAAAATTTTCAGTTTATTCTGCATATGGAATTTCAGCCTGGTCCAAATTTATTGCATACTAGTCATAACCCAACATATCCCAAGTTGTAGGTAAAATCATTCAACAGCTGCTATGGGTAGCACAGAAGACTTTTAAAATTAATGAATGTCATGCCTTTCCTATGAAAGTTAATTATTTCCTAATGTAAGCCCTTCTATTCTGATGTGTTGCCATATGGAATGTTAAAAGAATTTTATCATGAATTAAAATCTAGGATCCTGAAATTCAAAGACTTTTATGTAAAAAAAAGAAAGAAAGAAAAGAAAAAAGTTTGAATTGTCATGCATAGGTCAATTATGTCCAAATCCTTTAGCCAAAAATTAATTTATTATGCTTTACATTAAAATAATAGCATAATTCATGAATTTCCTAAGTGAATTTCCCTGCTGCCAACATTAATGTATTCTTTGGTTGTAATGAAAAGGTAAATGGTTCTCATGAGAAATCCTGCAGATCTTGGCATCTTTCACTGACCAATGGATGGGTTCTGCCAATGCCCAGAGAATCGTTAGTCATTATGAAAATCAAATGAAAAATAAACAGATTTTTAATGAGCCTATAGTACTGCATATAAAAACTCCTCGCTGCCTTGACCTAAACATGTTAAACCAAACCCATTAAGGGCATTTATAAGCTATTTAAGCATAACAATCTTCATTATGAACAATCTGAAATGCAGAAAAGAGATGTTTGGTTAATCACCTTTTGGATAGAGTTTATTCTGTTTAACTTAAATAAAATAACTATGATTTTTAACAGCCACCAATGGTTCTTCTTAGCTGTTCATTATTTTGTAATTTATGCAACATGGCTTTGCAGTTATTTTTAAAATCACCCTCCTACCTTTAAAATCATCCTCCTACCTCCCACCCCACCCTCCAGAATTTGCCTTTGAGAATTAAATCTAATTCAGTGCCTGATGAAAGATCTGGGCAAGAAAAACAAACAAAAAGCTTAATCCTCCTAATGAAAGAAAAATGAAGTAAGAAATATGTATCCTCCAAGCAAAATGGAGTGGACAATCAAAGATGATGCCTCCAGAAGTTGGAAACCAGAGATGGAGACCAAAATAGATGCAAGGAAAGAAATGTTCAAGTGATTCTGGCATGGGTGGGGTTGTAATTTACACAATTCATGTAAAAGGTAAAGAGGACGGAGGGGATGCTGTTAATCAACAGAAATAAAGTGAAGAGCCCAAATTGTCTATTTACTTTGTTAAATTTTTGTAAAGAATATAATACATTAAGTTTGGAAGTTACATTCTATATGTGTAACTTTTAGTTGATGTTAACGAAGGCATAAATGGATAACTGTTACATTAGTAAATACCTGTAGACAAGAAGCTGGGATTCCTATTGATGTTCGAACCTTGGGTAGTCCCTCTAAATTGCATTGATAGGGAAAGAAGGTACAGGAATTAAATATCACATAGTGGAGAGTTTGTTACAAACCCCCAAATTTCCACAAGCAAAAACACACAAAAAAGAATTACCGATTGACAAATAAGTACAATCATGGTGTTTATGTGTCCTTTGGGCAGTTACTTTTCTCTTTTGATAGAAACGATGTTTGGGAACACGGATCAGGGGTAAGAACGGGGGTGACCCCAGTAATGGAGTCCCACATTCACCAGCTTCAAGCAGACTCAGGTCCTTGTAGCTTCTGTGCATTTACATGTGTGACCCTACAATCCATAAAGCATAGGAAGGGCCAAGGAAACATGCCCAAGACACCTTTTCAATAAGCTTTTACTCCTTAGCTAGAACTTTTAGGTTACGGTGATCTGTTTTGTTTGTTTTGTTGTTCAAATTCAATATGGCTGCTCTGAGGCTTGCAACGTGGCTTTGCTCAGCTATATCGATTCTCTGCATGGTGTTTTAATGCTGAAATTGCTGTTGCACTCACAAATCCTTTGGAACCTTTGGAGTAAGCTGGTGAAGAGGGGCAAATAGCAAGTCATTTCTTTATATCATGTCATCTTAAGCGTTTCAAAAGGCAAACTGAGAGCTATTGCAAGGGGTATAGTTTCTTCATCATAATTACAGCCCCATAGTCCACCCAGTGCCTCTTGGATTTTTCTACTAAATGTGCTTTAACTAAAACTAATTTCAATAAATTGATGCTTTTAGAAACTCCTAACTGCTAATAACTGATGGAGTTTGAAACAGTGAAATCAGAAAATGACTACAGATGATTCTTGGTCAATTTGGTGAGGGCAAGGGGAAGCGTAAAATCCAGCAAACTAATCTGTGCATGAATAAGACACCAGCTGAGTCATTTATCCATGGAAATTATACCTAATTTCAACTATTTTTCTCACAGAAATACTTGCTTGTGGCATGTGGCCCGGTAGAGAGGGTTTTTGCCAAAGTCTTTGTTTCAAAAAAAAATTAGAAAGCAATTTCTTCAAGCTCAAAAATTTGCAGAACTTAACAATGTATTTTGCAACATTTACCCCAAGGCTCGTGAGGGCGGCAGAGCTGTGAGTGTCAATTGGGGAAGTAAACTGAAGAACTGGCTTTCTTCCCCCAGCAAAAAGAGAAACGACCAGATTACTCATCAGTGCAATGGGATTCTCTGCCTCACCTGGAATGTTTCAGCAGTTCTAGTTCCTATTAGAGTTAATAGCTTAGAGTTCACTGAGCCACACTGGAGAGGCTCAGACGAGGACTGGGTAGAGTACAAAGACTTTCTGAACTTACTGGCCAAGTGCTTGCTTCTACAGGCCTAGCCTAGAGACACAGAGAGATCAATATACAGAGACTTGGTTGACTGCTCTGTCAGATTAACAGGGATGGGCTGGCAAAAATAAAAGGTGACACCCATAAAGGTTCTTGGCTCTTTTCTCCTGCCGCTTCTGCCATCACAGCTTGATGGAAAGCTAACTGCAGTTCTCTTCCTGATGTGGGTACTACCGGGACCACGGCCTGTGGCCTGAACTGCATTCCCCATGGTGGTTATCAATGACTGCAAATTCATAGAGAAATGAATAAATATGATGAATGACTGAAGCAGACAGAAATGCAACTGAACCTCAGGCCCTGGGCTAAGAGGGAATCAAGCCTCAAAGTTAGTAACAAGGCAAAATAGCATCCCCACTGACAATAAAGAAATGGCACAGATTCCATAAAGCCCACTGTGACAGTTTGGGATTATTCTATGAATCCCAAAAAGAGAAACGTTATGTTTATAAACTAATCTATTCCTCTGGGTGTGATACCCTTTGATTGCATTATATTCAGCTGAGGGGCTGAATATAATAGGAGACCTGGAAAGAAACAAGCCCTATGCCAGGAGACAGAGGACTACAGGACCACGTAAGCACATAGTGCTAAGAGGCTGGGCCCAAGGAGCAGCTCGAGAGGAAAGGGTGAGCCCTGAGGGGAAGGCTGAACCCTGGGCTGAGATCGGCGGCCATCTTGCTTCTCCACATGGCAACACTCCAGGATCAACAATAGCTGACTTCGGTGAGAAAGCATCTCTGGTGGTGCCTCGGTTTGGACTTTTCATGGCCTGGGAACTGTAAGCTTTTACTTCAAATAAATCCCCTTTATAAAAGCCAACAGATTTTTGGTGTTTTGAATTGGCAGCCCTTTGACAAACTAAAACACCCACTTAAAAATATTATTTCTCCAGCTGTGCCTGGAATCTCGGTAGAGCTGCAACTCCTACTCTACAGCTCAGTGGACTCACCCAAGTCACCTGGTGAGGAGACGACGATGATGAACAACGGCCATCCCAGGGAATGGAGAGAGCCTGCAGCTGAAGGCAGGATAATCCCATCCACCGTATCCATGGGATATAAGCCCACTCTCACAGGGAGATGGAGTGGACATCACCATTCCAGTCCCTTCAGGATTGGGGGAAGAGCTATGGACTAGAGTGGACTTAATCATATTTTGTTGTAGACATATTGTGATTCAA
>JAQZBX010068534.1:0-15729 GCA_029593785.1 Cabassous unicinctus | reverse complement strand
TTTTTTTTCATTGTTTGTTTTGCTTGTTGTTTGTTTTTGTTTTTTTCATGAGGCACTGGGAACCAAACCCAGGACCTCCCATGTGGGAGACAGGAACTCCACTGATTGAGCCACATCTACTCCCTCTACACGTTTTTGTATGTTATATTTTCATTTTCATTCACCTCAATATATTTCCTTACCTAGTTTGTGATATCCTTTTTAACCTATTGGTTGTTTAGGAGTACGTTGTTTAATTTCTAAATATTTATGCATTTTCCATTTCTCCCTCTGTTACATATTTCTAGCTGTATTCCATTGTAGTCAGAGAATATACAATGTACAATTTCAATATTTTTTAATTTATTGAGACATGTTTTGTGACCTAACATATGGTCTGTTGTGGAGAATGATCCATGTGCACTCGAGAAGAATGCATTCTGGTTTTGTTTGATGAAGTTTTCTGTGTATGTTTGTTAGGTCTACTTGGTTTAAAGTATCATTCATGTTGTATTTCCTTATGGATCTTTTGACTAGATGTTCTATCCATTATCAAAAGTGGGTATCCTACTATTAATGTGCACCTGTCAATTTCTGTCTTCAAATCTGTTAGTATTTGATTAATATATTTTATCGTTCTGCTGTTAGGTGCATATATATTTATAATTATTTACATCTTCTTGTGGCATCTTCTTGTGATACACTTTATCAAAGTGTAATGACCATTTTTCTCCCTCATAAGTGCTTTTTACTTAAAGTCTATTTTATCTGACATGCCATTCAACTTTCTTTTGGTTACTATTTGCATGGTATATATTTTTTCCCATCCTTTTACCCTCAGCCTACTTGAATCTTTGAATTTAAGGTGAGTCACTTGAAGAAAGCATATAGTTGGGGCATGCTTTTTAAAAAAATCCATTTTGCCAATCTCTGCCTTTTAATTGGAGAGTCCAGTCTCTGCATTTAAAGACACTACTGATAATGCAGGACTTTCTTCTGTCATTTTGTTATTTAGCCTTTGTATGTCTTATACCTTTTTTGTACTCAATTCTTCTGTAATATCTACTTTTATATTTGTATGATTTCTTATGTTGTACCATAATGAGTGCCTTCTCTTTTCTATTTGTTTATATATTATTTGATTCCCATGGGATCAAAACTTAACACCCTAAATATATAACAGTCGTATTGGGTTTGACACTGATTTAACTTCAATAGCACACACATATAACTTCTCCATACCCCTCCATTCTCCAACCTATTTTTTGCATTGTTACCAATTATATCTTTGTACATTGTATGTCAAAACCATAGATTTATCATTACTTTTAATGTATTTGCATTATAACACCTGTAGGAAGTAAGAAGTGGAGTTATATACCGAACAATACACTACAATAATAATGGCATTTATAATTACACAAATGGTTACTTTTTCTTTATGCTGCTTTAAACCACTGTCTAGTGTCTTTTCCTTTCAGTCTGAAGAACTCCCTTTAGAATTGCTTATAGGACAGGTCAGTGTCGATGAACTGCCTCAACTTTTGTTTATCTGGAATGTTAATCTGTCCTTAATTTTTTAAAGAAAGCCTCACTAGATATAAAATTCTTTGTTGGCAGTTGTTTTCTCTCAGCACTTTAAGAATTTCAACCCCATGCCTCCATGGTTTCTGATGATAAATCAGCACTCACTGTAATTGGGACTCCCTTGTATATAATACATTGCTTTTCTCTTGCAAATTACAGAAATCTCTTCTTGTCTTTTGAATTCAGTAGTTTGATCAATACATGATGGGGTATATTTTTCTTCATGTTTATCTTGTCCGGTGGTCTTTAGGTGTCTTGGAGGTCCATATTCATATCTTTTGCTAATTTGAGGAATTTCCCTGTCATTATTTTTTTGAATATTTCTTCTGCCCATTTTTCTCTTTCTTTTCCTTCTGAGACTCCCATAATATGTATATTGGCATGCATGATGGTGTTGCACAGGTTTCTTAGGCTATTTTTGCTTTTTAAATTATTATTTCTTTCTGTTCCTCAGCCTGACTCATTTCAACTGTCTTATCTTTGAGTTCACTGATTCTTTCTTCTTCTACCTCCCATCTGCTCTTGAAATCCTCTTGGGAATTTTTCATTTCAGTTATTCTGGTCTTCAACTCAGTAGTTGTTTGATTACTTTATAAAATTTCTACCTCTTTACTAAGATATTCATATTGCTTATTCATTGTTTTCCTGATATCCTTTATTTCTGAATCTGTATTTTCTTTAATCTCCTCGAGCATTTTTAAGATCATTATTTTAAAGGCTGTGTTTAGTATGTCCATGTTCTGGTCTTCTTCATCAGTGTTTCTGGATTTTTACCTTCTTTCTTTTGATGGGCCATTGTTTTAAAATGTTAACTCTGTGATTTATTCCCTGAGAGGTCTGTTTCTTGATTTTGTAACCAGCTTGTAATAAGACAGAGACTTTCTTGACTGTAAACCACCTATCTGGAATATAAGCCCCAGGCGAATGTACTGTGCATGATTTTCCCTGTCTTCTGGGCCCATGTCTTGTCCTGGACTTTTGCTTGTTTTTTGTTTGGGAGTTCCCTTATTTACATGAGTTTGGTTGTCCCCTCCATTTCCCAGAAGACAGGCCTTGGCCCAGTTTGTCTGCCTCTATAGTTTCTTTCACTCCTTTTCTTGTCTCAAGCTGCTTTTGCTTGGAGTATAAATTCTGGTAGGAGGGACACAGTGGAGAGGACTTCCTCAAGTAAGTCTTTCCCAGCTGAAACAAGACCAGGAACCCATGAAGGGGGTGTAGATCAGCTCCAAAGTGCCCTGGAAAGGTGCCCAGGAAGGATGTCAAGAGCTTCTTCATGGCTCCCCGAAGTTGAGATATTTGGCCTGCCTAACAAATGCCCTTCAACTAACTGTCCCCCATAGCCCTTCAAAGCATAAATTGGATTTTATTTTATTATTTCAAACATACTGTAGCAGTTTGGCAGTTTGAAGTAATTATGAATTCCAAAAATAGATATTGGATTATGTTTGTAAACTGGTCTGTTAATCAGGGCATGATTAAGTTATGATTAGGGCGTTGACTGGGCCACTTCAGTAGGGTGTTGAGCCCCACCCTGTGGTCGGGTAGGGGAATCAAATATAAAAGGCAAGGCAAAGGACAGAGGTAGCAGTTGTGAGTTGAAGTTTTGATGTTAGAGTCTTGAGCTGGAGCCCCGGGAAGTAAGACAGCTTGGTCATGAGGAAGGAGAGAAGGCCCCGGGATAGAGACGAGCCATTCGCCTGATAGTCTACAGCTGACCTTGTGGAGGAAACAGAGGAGCTAAGACCAGAGAGAAACACAGCCCCGGGAAGAGAGGGATCCAAGAATCCTGAACCCTGACAAACGTCAGCAGCTGTCTTGTTCCAACACGTGGCAATGGACTTTGGTGAGGGAAGAAACTTACGCTTTATGGCCTGGTAACTGTGGACTTCTACCCCAAATAAATACCCTTTATAAAGACCAACCAATTTCTGGTATTTTGCATCATCACTCCTTTGACTGACTAATACACATACCTAACTTAATTGAAATCTCTCAAAAGTTCAAGGATGCTTATTCACTAAGGAAACAATTATATCATACCATAAATCTTTAAGAATATGTTTTTTTTGAAGCTCCTCTGTCATCTAGGAACACTGAAGTGACTGTTATTTAATGAAATTCGTTTACAGTCCATAGCAGAGGACTTCATGATGTAGAGAATAAGGTTGTTGTGTAGATTGCCTCCCTTATGAGCAATATCATTGCTTAATTTTTAAGTGAGCTTAGAGTTTGTAAGCCATTTTAATGTTTCCTTTTCCTTTGTCACTTGAGATTTGCAAATACCTTTGCCATCTAAGTTTAAAATTTATTGTATGTGACAGAATCCTTCATTCTTTTCATATATTCTGTCTCTTAGGATCACACAGTAATTTCAGTTATGAAAATGATATCCAATTGCATTCTAGTTTTTTTTCCCTTTGACTTTTCAGTCACAATTTCTACTGTCACTTAACATGGTGGCCTTTGCCACCCATGCATTAAAAACAGTGTTCTTCCTCCCACATTTCCCTCTATGTATTTACATTGCTTTATTTTTCTTTGTAGCACCTTTCACACCCTGAGATATTATTTGTTTTATTTATGTTTGTTTCTTTACACTAAAATAAGAGCTTTATGAAGAGCAGTGACTGATATTTTGTCTTGTATACCTAATTCCTTGAAGTGTTTCTGGCATATTAGGGGCACTCAGAAATCATTGTTGAATGGGCTAATGAATTAATGAAGTAGCTAGACATGCTTCCTTTGCCTTTTCATAAACTAATGGATTAGTAGAAGGAAAGAGACTGTCACGATTGGGTTATATCTTCATAACTGGAGATGATTTCACATCCTCATAATTATGGGTGCTAGGATAGGTCCCTGAATGCAACCAAAGTTCTGTAGCAAAGAACTGGGAATGGTCCACTATATTGATCCAAATAACCACTTATGAAGAGGAAGAAAAAGAAGACAGTTTTAAGATTACCAAACAATAATATAATGGGTTAGAGAAAAATATTTTCCCCCTAAAATTTTGGGAGATCCCCAAATGTCTCACAGAAGAGAAAACATGGAGATTTGATACTACTTTGCCTTCTGTAGTAGAGAGTATAGTTAAGATGCCTCTTGGCTCAACCTCATAGATAATGTTGCAGAGATTAAAAAAAAGATTAAAACCTTAATTATTTTTTACTTTAACAGGAGAAGAAAACCATTCTTACTTTATGTGCTGGTTCTTTTGTTAGATTTTTCCTTAGATAAGGAATATAATTTTCTTTTGACAAGTCTAATTTAATGAAATTTTTAATAACCTAAATGCTATAAGGTATAAAGCATTCCATCTCACTTGCAAAGGTGTTGGTAATTCTACATTGAATAAAGTGTTGCTAAGTAATGTAACCAATCAAACTGGCTAATAGAGAGCATTAATTGCTTTGAAATTCCCTGCTAAAATTAAATGGAGACTATATTACCCAATGCAGTATCCATGTAACACTGGCACTCAAAGCATTATTTTGGGGAATAAGTGCTTTATTATAGAACAGAATCTGACTTGGGTGGGGTTTTACCTGATTCTTACTTCATTTAGCAGCTCCTAAATGCTGTAAGTCAAGTCATCTATTTTTCCCAAGTAGTTATTAATTCTTAGGATTAATATCCCATAATTATGCATAATTAGGGGGATGCCAAATAGTCCAGACCGAAGACAAGTAAGAGCCAGGGGAATATTTGCAGAGCTTTGACTAATTGATAGATTATCAATTATTGACAATACTTGAGAAGAAGTAAAAACGTGTCCTGGCATACAAATTGTCTCTTTAGACAGATTTTAAACAGACATGAGCTAAGATGGATGTGGGTGGTGAGAGTTGCAGAAAACAAATAATTTGAGTTTGAAAATGAATCTTAAAAAGTCAAACAATTGCTTTCATTTTTTGATAATTTAGTTACTGGATCTCAGATAACTTAGAGGATTTTCACACAGTTGCATAGGCAAGGGCCTGAACTGGAAACATGATCCTGCCTCCCAATCTCATGCTCTTTCTTCTTTGACATGCTTGTTAAAGGGATATGGGTAAAAATCCATGATAAGCATAAAATCTAAACAAGGTGATGTCTCCCCCAGAGAAGACTCTTCATTCACTTTGGCTAAGTGCAAATTATGCTAATTTATTAATTCAAAAAATATTTAATGAGTGTGTGCTATGTGTGCTAGGCATGATTCTAGGCACTGGGAATAGAGAGGTAAATGAAAAAGACAAAAATATCAATTGCATATATGTATATCTGTATAATGAAAGAGTATTTAAGACCCATTATATACTCACTTAAGTGTGCTAACCACAGGGAAGAAATGTAGAAAATAATAAATATCAGTACACCTATCATCATTTAACAGTGGATGTTCATTATTTACATAACCATAGAGCAGATTATAAAAGGGTTTTATTACTTCCTAGTATGTGATGAACCCCTTGGATTAGGCAGTCATTTTGCATAAATGAATACAGGGGATTAAAGAAAAGATTAATGCTATGACCTTTTCCAAGTGAAAGGACTGTGAGAGATCTCATTTATTCAGCTTATTGTGAAGGAGCAGCTTCCATATGTGAATTTCCAGATTAACAGATTCAGGTATTCATTCATTCATTTGAAAAATATTTTCAGGGCACTTTTTATTTGCCAGGTCCTATTCTTGGAACAGAGGTAAAGGAGAAAACAAGATGTTTTGCCTTGATGTAATCATTGAATTAACAGGTAAACAAATACAGAGATGTGCCCAAGACAAGTACCATGAAGAAAATAAAATGGAATAAGAGTTTGGGGAAGTACTGAAAGAGGTGCTGTTTAAAATAATTTGGTCATATAATCATTCTTCTCAGAATCAAGAACAGTTTTTGTATGAATATTTTACAAATAGATTACAGGCACTTAGGAACATTGTTGTTTTTTAAAGGTTTGGACCAATATAAATACTTCAAAAACCTAGGTGATAGTGTTGATCAACATTTAGAGGACAATTTAATAAATATCATTTAAATAAATATTTGAATAAAATAAAATGCAAATGTTGACAACAGAGTAATTACAATATCTTCTCCTTATTCCCAAAACATAATCTTAACTATCGTTTCCATTGCTCCATAACACCCTTTTCCTGGTCTAGTCCTTGGCTAACTCTCAAATCTCATTTCATGTACTTTTCCACTATGTAGTTTCTATATGTACTAAGCATTTGGAATAGACTGTCGACTGAGAAATAACAGACTGAGCTGCAAAGCAACAAATGTGTTTATTTGTGGTCTTAGAATTCCAATTCAGGGAGCACAGATTTGGGGAACAACCCAAACTATGTTGTTTCTTGGGGCTTCCAAGCAAGGGTTTTTAGAGAAGGAGAGAGATTACATAAATTGTTTGTAAAGAATTATGGTTGGTGGATATTTGGGACTCTCCAAATGTCCTCAAGGTAGACAGTTTCCTGATATCTTTATCTTATAGTTGATTCCTGGTGTCCAGATGTCCTTAGAAACATTGCTGCTTTTGATATCTGGCTGAGATGCACGTAAGAGTAACTTCCTGAATGGCCACCCAACTCCATTTTAAATATTGATTGAAAAGTGGAACTACAAAGGGAAAGTCTTCTCTTTTCATCTGTAACAGTTGCTCAGACATAAATTCCGTCGACTTGCAAATGGGTACTGTGTCAAAAAACCTATGTTTTAAAGATCTCTAGTAAGAAATCAATTATGGTAAATAGTTCATTATGTCAATAATAAGAACATATAAAGATTCACAAATATTCAAGATGCATTTGTGTTCATAGTCAATCATATTCTGAATATATTGAAGCATATACATAGAGAGAGAGAGAGAGAGAGAGAGAGAGAGATGTCATAGCAGATGTTAGAGCCTAACAATTAGAGGTTTCTCATTGTGAAAAACTAAATGACTTAGATTTATGTGGAAGTAAACTGTAGATGCTGTGATGCGTCACACAGCTCTCCCTTCTGACTGTCCATCTGCAGTCTTTTGTCCATCTGCTGAGTGTGTGGGCTGCCAAGCACTCACAGATGAGTTCCTCTCCAGGCCTTGTCCTGGCCTAAAGGCCTTCTCAGAGGCTTTGACCCTTTCCTGGGGGGCAACTACATGCAATGACTGGTCCATGCAAGAGGCAGGATCTTGGTACCTCCCTGGCTCAATGTGGGACCCTGATGGCTCATCCCCTCTCATGCTTTCTGTGGAATTGGCTGAGGCCCTGTTGCAGCTGGATCACAACTTCTTGGCTCAATTCTGCTTTCCACACTCCCTCACATGCATTATTTCAGAGAGCTCTCCCAAGGAAACCAACTCCATGCTAATATTAGCCTCACAGCCTGTTTCCCAAGGATCCAGACCTAAGATTAAAAATTAGCATAAACTTATTCAAATCAGTGATGTGCAAAAAGTTTCTTGTGGGTCCTCAGGATACCTGAGAGATTTATCAGGAAATTGCTTCCTTTGTCACATTTGTAACTTGAATTACATTAGCCATTTGAACTACTAAAACATTCCCCTTAAAATGTAGAATAAACACTTCAAGCATTTTTAGCACCAGCAAGGAGTGTGATTTAAACTATTTATGTATTTATGCATTTATTTATTTTTTTAATCTATATTATCTATCTGTCCCTGCAAAATTGTTACATTGACCAAAATAACTTTGATGAAGTTTGTTGTTTGGCGACCCTTCATCAAATTAGTAACTTATCTAAGTTTTGACCCACATTGGAAATTTTATGATTACACTTTGTATGAACCTGACAATGAGACTGAGCAAATTTTTCTCGTTGCAAGTATTGCTGGGAAGAAACAGTTTAAAAGATTGTCAGCAGTTTGTGGTGTGTTGAATGATAGATCTGCAGCCTGGAATTGCAGTCTCTGCAGACCTTTTACTCTGTGGGGTTGTGATTTTTTTGGTAAACCATTTTAGAGTCACTGACAGTGGTTGGAATCAGCAGCAACTTGGGTGGAGAATGGTCAGATATTTAAGGACCTTCTCACATTTTCTATTAGTTACATCCACATATGAGCATATGAGATTGCAATAAAAATAAATATCATTTATTTGCAGTGGAAGACAGCTTTAGCCTGTATTCACTAGCCCCTCTTCCATAAACATTTCCTACCAAGAAATTCTGGACTTAACACTGATCACCTTTACCTAAAAAGGCAATGAATTATGTTCTTTTCTGTAAAAAAAAAAAAAAGTTCCCACTCAATAGGGAAAAAAAAACAACATAAAAATTTGTACTCGCTGGGCTTAGGAAATAAACTTCAAGGCATTGTTATCTAGCATTGTCTTTACTCTAAGAAACTTAACAATGTTTTTCAATTTTACCTTAAGGCCCATTTGATTCAAAAGGGACTAGATTTTAAACATGTCAGCAACTTTTCCCAGGCACTCGTATATCAATCAACATGGTCAAAATATGTAAACTTTTAGGATCATTAGAAAGTATATAATAGTAAGATGATTCTGGGTTAAAAAGTGATGGAAGTGGTTGAGTTTTACCTAGTCCTGAAAGTACAAAAGAACAAAACACTCATTTACTCAGACTTTAGTTTTGATGTTTCGATCCTTTGAAGTATTTGATGCAAAACAAAAATTCCACCTGCTTGAAAGGAAATGGTAAGAGCACTTTAGATGGTAATCTTGCCATGATCAGATAAAACATGGGGTTGGTAATATATATGTGTTTTCAGTGTCATTACTTTTTTTTGGTCTGCTTGGCAATTGTTGCCAATACCAACATGTGTTGTACAATTCAATTCTTCCCTAAAATTTCCTCTAGTACAGGCTCCAAATTGACAATTTGGTTAACAAAATTTGTAGAGGCACTATATTCTGGGGACAATGTACCTGCTATCAAAGAGCTCATTGAGTGGCACAGGGTAAACACTCTCATCTTAATCTAAGATGTGATTAATAAAGGATTTTGCATTTCATGATTGTTTCTTTGTGTCATTGACATGAAAAATAAGGCATTCACATCAATTTCAAAGGTAAAGAAAGGGACTTATATCCTTCCTAAGAGAAACTCTAATAAAATTTTTTTTTAGCTTGCTTAGGTCACAAAATTTACCATAAAGAATTTTAGAACCGTCACTCTCAGAAATTTTAATGAAGATTCATATTTAAGGTGGACATTTATATTTTTGCTGTGACCTGTACTTCTAGTGTATATGTATAGAAGGAAGAAATGTACCTAGAGTCTTTGCACACCAACAATGCAAATCATATGTACAGCAGTAGCAAAAAGACCCTGGGGAATAATATTGCTGTTGGTGGGAGAGACACAGCACTGGCAAAAGTAATTTAATTTTTCTAAACTAAATCAAAATTTCAAGACTCACCCATGTAAGGAGTATATATATCACCCCTCTTTCTAATTCTTATTTTTCAGACTGGGTGGGGTCCTTGCCTCCCACCCAAATCAATGTTAAATACAAGGATCATAGTCTTGAAATTATTTTTAAATAATTTAACAGACACTAAAATGGATGATTCGGTTTTTCAAGTGTCACGTTATTTTCAATACATAATGTTATTGTGCATATAGATGTACAAAATCTATTCTATAAAATAGCATGATCTAGCAGATGAGAGATCATTTTAGGTGGCAGCTCGTGTTGTTTGAAATCTACTGTTATAAACTTGCATGGCATTTATTTATTTGGAAGGAATAATAATCTTCAGTTCTCAAGGGCAATGCACTAGAAAATGTACATAAACTCTTGTCTGCTGATTAACCTAACTGATAATAAAAGAATATGAGCACCATAAAAATTTTAAAAGTGTAAATGAGGAAGTAATAAGAGAGGTGGGATTTACACATCAAAAAAAGAAAGGGAGCTACTTGTAGTCCTGTTTCTATGTATTGCATTAGAGATAAAAACACAAAATCATTTAAATTTTAAAAAATGTTATTGGCTGCATTCAATCTTTTTATTTTTATTTTTTTTACCTCAAGAATTGAACATAGAAAAGTAGCCAAATGCTTGTGGGGCTATTAAGGACTCTATTTAAATTATTTTGAATTTAAATGTAATTTTTAGTAATACTGTTGAGCAATGGGAATAATTAGAATCATTTCAGCAAGGCAGGATACTTGAATAATTAAAGGCAAAAGATTAATTTCAGGAGAAACATCATTATCTAAAATCAAATATTAGAATCCTTATGAAAGAGGGATAGGGATGCAGGAAAGCCAGAACCACATTTTGCAATTCTTTAGCCTCATTAAATAGCATAGATTTCCTTGAATAAATATGAAATCCATATGTAGTGAATATAAATTTCAAAGTCCCATGACATACAAATATTTGTGTTTTATCAAATGTAATAACTGAATAATCTCATTTATAATTCATACATTACAGGTCAATAGCAGTGTCCCAAATTACTATTTTCTTAATCATTTTTGAATATGCAATACATACAAAGGATGAAAACTCAAATATACTGAAAAGTGAGATTCTTTCCTACCTGACCTGGAGCCAATTCCTTTGCCAGAGCAATTGTTTTCTGTCATTTTCTAAGATACACTACATATTTCTATATATTTCTTTTTAAATATTTTATTCATGGTAGTTTTCCATACTCTCTGTTCCTTTCTTTTATCATTTAACACTACACCTTATTGTTTATTCTGTATTAGAGCATAAAAATTTTTAACAACTCTATAGTATTCCACTCTAAGAAGGTATCATTCTTTAATCAGTCCTAATTGATCTATGCTTTAGGTTCTTTCCATTTTTTTAATCACTACAAACAATGCTGAAAGGAATATATGTAAGTGTGCCTGTATCTTTAAATGTATATTTGAAATAATACCCAGAAATTTTATTTCTTGTCAAAAGGTATATGGATTAATATTTTAATAATGAATTTAGAATAGAGAATAATTTAACAAAAGATTAGAAATCACCCTCCAAAGAGGTTTTATCAATTTACATTATCACAAGAAATATATGATAGTCTACTTTTAAAAACTGGGTTAAAGTACAGTGCTATATAATTTTTTATCTTAGCTAATGTGACAGGAAAAAATAATATATCACTGTAAATTGTTTGCATTTCTCTGTTTAGTGAGTTGAGATTTTTTTACACTTAGTTTCAATTCCATAGTATTTTCTGTTCTAGAATTTATAGGTTCACATCCAATGCTGTTCATAAAAATTGAAAATTTAAAAATATTTTATATTTGTGCATCTGCAAAATTGGTGAATTTTTTTTAAAGCATGTATTTCCCCACTAGGCCCACATTTCCATTGTTTCACAGGTTTTGGGTAGTTGGTATTATTTCTTGCTTTTTGAAACAATGAATAAATTCAGTTTTGAGTTTAGAAAGATGCCTCATGTTGAAAATATATATTTACCACAGCTATATTGTTCTAAGGGCTGAGAGGAAGATAATTTATCAGTAAATGAATAATAGCATACATATTTTAAATTTTAAAAATAGGGAAAATATTATTTTAATGACAATTAAGCAATTTATATATTTCTAGAATACAGCTCCATAAATATGAAATCACACTTGAATTTCCCAAAGTACCACTTTCTATAAATACCAAAATTTGATCATCATCATTTGTACTTATTGTATGTCTTTGTTTAGAACTCATAGAGTCTATTAAATTTAATTACTTTCCCCTGAGGCTTGCATGGTAAAGGTGCACGCAAAAGTGGGGCTTCTAAATTAGAACAGATTCTCATGAATAAGGATGTCATTCATTTATTAAAATTTGGAAAATCAGCAGGTCTGAAAGCTGCGTACTTCAAATTCTGGACAAGAATAATGGGATGGGAGAAAAAGCATATCTAATTTTGCATGATATGCCTGAGGAACTTTTCAGCAGGATCTATTCTCTATTTGTTGTATTCCAAGTATTTTTGGACAAGTTTTACAAAGTAAGATAGAAAAGAAGGTTTAAACCGCAATATGTAACTATTCCTTCTCTCTGCTTCCTCTCAGCTAGAGCTATAGCATTTTAAAAATAATTTTTATATAACATTGTATACAAATGTATATTTCACCAGATATACACATGTATATTTCCATACACTGAAAGTATGACAAAGCAAAATAAAATAAATCATTTGACAACTTACATTTCATACATTTTCAGCTTCCATTAGGATATTAATATTAAAAACTAGATGTTTATTTCTCACTTATATTTTAAAAATTCATATTACTTCTTTGATCTAATTATTCATGAGTCTTTTGTTATGGTTTTAAAAACAAAACAAATCACCTGAAATCTGTTATAAGCTATACTCCTGCCTTCTAAACCTTTTCTCCAAAAATGATTTTCAATATATTCTGAATACTATGTATTTAGAAGAATTCCAGGGTAAAACAAGTGGGTTTTTTTGGTGTTTGTTTTAGAAATAAATCCACAATGACAACAACAAATATACAGGATTAAATGGGTCCAGGAAAAGAAAAAAGTGAAATAAAACATGAAGAAATGAACTCTCGTGCATGAGAATAACTATTTATGTAAATACACTCCTTCCTATGGAATTCTGTATTGAAGCATCTTTGATTATTTTGGAATTTTCCCCAAGAAATTTTATAACATAATCCTTAATTTCCCAGTGGACAAGTATTGCATACAGAGTAAATACTTAACAAATATTTGCTGAATAACTGTACACAAGAATATGCAGATGCTTTCTAAATTACCAAACTCAACTAGATGTATCACCAGATAAACAAAGTGAAGAAACGATCCAGTGGGGAAGTCATTTCCCATCAGATGAGGACAACCATCATGTCAATCTGTTGATAATAGGAACAGGGGAGTGACTGGAGGAATGAGGTATTATGGAGTGTATTTAGGGAAAAGAGGATTATGGCAGTTAAATACCATAGGCTTAAGAGATCAAGGGGCTTAGATTTCAATCCTAGTTCTGCCATTTCCTAGCCATGTGGCCTTAGACAAGTTTTTTTAATCTCTACCATACTCTCTATCCTTATCTGTAAAATGATTATGAAATGGATGTGGCAAAACCATGTATTGATCACCAAATATCCATTCCTCTTTCCTCAACCCCCTTGCAGCTGGGTGAAGCCATGTAACAAGTTCTAGACAATGAGCTGTAAGTGAAAGTGATGTGTGTACTTCCATGCAGAAAAATTTAAGAGCCAGTGGGCAACGCTCCTTCATTCTTTCCCCTACTGTAGTGATAGAGGAAGAGACACATTCCAGAGAGGTAGTTAAAGCTGTTGGAACACTGGAACCGTGTGTGACTTTGTAGAGTCCTACTCTCTGCTACCTTTCCCTACATGATGAGAAATAAACATGTTTATTTTTATTTTATAACCTGAGAATAAAGGATTAATACAAAGAAGTTTTCATGAAGATTACATGAGATAATGATGGCAAAGTGAAGGGGACCCTTGCAAATTCTCTGGGTTCTTGCCCAGTGCAGAGAATTGAAATCCACATCAAAGTTGATCATACAAGGAAAAGAACTTTATTAAGCTGGTGGAGGTCAGAAGAAGAAATCTCACATCTACCTCCCTGAAAAAAAGAGGTGAGGGATTTTATTAGGTTTAGACAAAGAGAGGTGTGGACAGGGATGCCATTGGCTGAATCCACCTGTAAAGTAGGATCTGCAAACTGGGCATTAGAGGAAGGAGAGAAGGGATGAGCTCATAGCCGCTGTTTCTGCCCACTTTTATTGTGCTCCTTAGAGTGTCTTTGCTCTCAGGTCTCTCCATCTGGTGCATGATTTATTAGATTTAGATAAGGGAAGAATCAAAACAGGAGTTTGTTAGAGAGTGAATAACAGGAACTTGCTAGGGAGTGGAAAACAGGAATTTGCTAGGGAGTGAAAAACAGGAATTTACTTTGTGACTAAAGACAGTTGCCATAAATAGGTGACAATGCACAGCTACACGCTATGGATTACAGAAGTGAAGTTACATAGTTAAAACTAAAATATAATTCACTAGCTAAATCTAAAATTAAGGCTGCTGTGTAATATATATGATATGACTGCTGTTGGTCTCTTTCAGAAGCAGCATTTCAGTAAACAGTACAATGGAAGAGCCCAATATTTTAACTTAGAGTTTATCAAACTTTTTCTGGAAAGGCTGAAAGAGTAAATATTTTAGGCTTTTCAAGTTTTATAGTCTTTTTTGCAACTACTCAACTCTGCCATTGTAGCCTGAAAGCAAATGCAGTCATTATGTAAAGAATGAAGGTTGTTGTGTTCCAATAAAATTTTATTTACAAAAAATAGGTGATGGGCCAAATTTGCTCTGGGTCAAAATTGCTGACCCCTTTGTTAACTCAATATCATGTTGCTTATGATAATGATGAAGATGATAAAAGAAAAGGGCTTAGTTGAATTGAACTGAGTTCTCATGCATCTCCAGTGTATGTAAATGTGCATGAACTCTGCTATTTGCTATGGAAAATAAATTTAGGTTTATTGAGAAGTCTTAGGTGGCAAACATTCTGTTAGGTTCTTCATATAAATTATTGCATCTAATATTTATGGGCCAGCATTTACAAATAAGCACTTTGAGATCCAGAGAAATTAAGTGCAGAACTCGAGTTAATACTGTTAGTAATTCTTGGAGATGGGGTTAGAACCCAATATTTATTTCAGCCCATGTTCTGAGCTCTTTCCATATTCTTGTATCTGTTCCATTGAATAAGCAAGACCCAGAAGTGCAATCATAAAGACATGTTTTTCCTCATAATTGCCTCTGCAAAGCCAATTTGTGGTGTCATTATTTTTCTTCCATGTGCTAAAACCTTGGGCGGATAGCCTAGGTAGCTTATCTGTTCACTCCAAGATAATAAAAATGTCTCCTGGTCACTTTAGTCCCTCAAATAGTCTCAGTTCAATAATTAATATACCCTGTTTAGCATAATAATAAAAACTCTGAACTTCATTCAAAGTGAAATCTTTTCCTCAAGTTGAGGCTTGCTGAAAGCAGGAAACCTGCACCTTTCCTTCTTACTTTGTCAATTCCTCTTCACCAGCCCCAATTCCTCTCTTACTTGCTCCCTAGTTACATCTTCTGATCTGTGCAGGCTTGGAGCTGGGGACTGGAGGCCGAGGGGAGTAGGGGTCAAACCAGTCTTCCCTGACAAGCAATGATATAAATATGGGTG
>JAQZBX010068533.1:0-15734 GCA_029593785.1 Cabassous unicinctus | reverse complement strand
AAAAAAAAAAAAAGTATTGAGTTGCAACCAACATTTTTTTAAAGCGGTGGGATGGGAAGGAAAGGGGAGGAGAGAAAGGGGAGGGTGCAATGGAATAGAAAATAGAATGCATCAAATGTTAATAGAGATACGTATTGGTTCATAAAACTTTTCTTTCAGTTATATATACTGTTTCAATTATGTTTACCTGTATTATGGTCAAAAAATATTTAAGGACACTGAAAACAACTGTTACAATTTTCATAATCATTTAGTCCCACATTATAGTTTCTAAATTTCTAAGTACATACCTCAATGTTTCTCTTAATAAAATCCCGGTTGTGTTTACCCCTGAGATCAATTTTTTCTGTATTTGAGGAAGATTTCTTTTCTGCTTTGATCAATGACTCATTTCTTTCCACATCATAGGTAAAATCTAATATTTGAAAAGGTCCAAGTTTTTTTCATAACTATAATTGTCAATTATGCTAAAAATTCATTTTAAGCATATATTAAAATATATAAGAAGTAAAACACACAAATTCCAGAACCAGAAATCTAATATATGGAGATTTAATCTTAGGATAAATGTGCTACCATAACTTTCAATGAAGTCTTCAAAAAATTTTCGTTATTCAAGTTATCAAGTACCAAACTTCTTGCTGTTGACTCCTTGGGAAAATATGAAAAGAACTCCAAGATACATGTGAAGGAGAACTCTCTGGCATTACAGGGATTTTAACATTTATTTTATCCTTTATACAAAACAAAACTTTTTCTTAAGACTGGGGTTGTTTCCAATTCTATTAATTTGCCATCACCCTTTCTAAACAACAAACTTTTTGTTCAAACCTGTCTTCTAAGCAAGGACTAGGGATAAGTGTCTTGAATAGTCTACATCCCATTTGTACAAGCCCCTAGAGTCCCACTCAATTTGTCAGCTTTTCTCAACCTTCCATAAGAGGCTTGAGTAAACCTCCGAGATGTTCAGTCCATGCGTGCGCACATCAAGGGGAAGAAAAATACTTGTGGACTCTTAATCCCTTTATTAAATATCCTGTTTTCACTCTAATGATGTGTAAAGCTTTTAAAACAAGGTCATCTAAATCCTTCATTAAAGCTCCAAAAATATGCAGAAAGAGGAAGAATCCCCTTAAATGGCAAATGGAATCCACTCTATAAAATGGAATAAATTGCCACATTAAAGTCCACGAGGGAAAAAAGACCAGGCAGTGGCACAATCCAGAAAAGGTTTACTTAAAATTACCTTTATTTTGTAAGAGAGGTTACCTCAATAAAAAGGATTAAGGGAGCTAGTCCTTTGGTGTCTTTATAGCCAATTAGCAAAGATTCAATACAAATTTAATCAATAAAGAATAAATTTTGATGACAATAGCTAGCAAGAACTAGGAAAAGAATAAGATCTCTAGATTTAAATTCTTTTTGAACACCCTTAAAATATTCTTTTACTCAAATTTAGGTTGTTTCTAAGCAAATAAATCTGTGCTTTATAAATGGCATTTTATTTTTATTCAACCACAAATAATTATTTTTTAAATCCACTACCAATAGTTAAAGTATAAATTATTTTGTTGGGTAGTGGCCACATTAGATATATAATAATTTTTCTCTATAATTTAAATTGCATATAGACTTTTAAGTTGAAATATGAGGGTCATTCATTCAGTTGAAATCTCATAGTCTTAAACAACACAACATTAAAATAACTCAAATTAAATGTAGTCATGTCTATGCTTGTAATAAAGTTTCTTTAAAATGAACTTTTAATAAATTGTAGAGGAAAAACATTAGGATTATATGGCCAGAATTCCCTCTCTAGAAATATTTCTTCCCCCTCCATACTGGCAGTGATGCAGCAGGAGCTGCCATGTTCCTACAGTGACCCCAACCCTTGCTAGGCTGGATGAGTTGACTGGACCAGGTTGGCACCTCACCCAGCAGGATCAGTAATTTATTCTCTAGGATTTTGGAATTGAGTCCCTCTCTCAATGACTGACAAAAGCATATGCTCATGGGAAACAAAGAAAACTGTCTACGCCAGGATTCTTTCCATGTATTCTCATTGCTGCTTAAGCTAGGTTTCCACTACTTGTGGCCAGCATTTTGGTTTTGGTTTTTTTTTTTTAACTCTTTAATATGTAAAATTTCAAACATCCAAAAGTAGAGACAATGGTATAATGAACCCCCAACAATGAGCTTCAATAAGAATCAACTCTTGGCCAATCTTGTTTCCTCTAGAACACTACCCATTTCCACCCACCTCTGGATTAAATGATACCAGATAATTTCATATGTAAATGTTTTTTGTATACAGCTAATATTTTGTTGTAACAATATATATACTCACACAAATTAAAACATACCTTGATTGACATTCTTCATATGGTTTTCATAGTCTTCTGGAGGAACTTGAGTGTGAAACAATGGAAAAAAGGTTTCTTCATTCTCATAGCGAGAAGGATCTGTTGATTTTTTAAAAATCACTTGTTCAATACACAGAAATAAGATTAATAAGGAATTGTCTCTACAAAGAGTCATAAAAAAGAGAGCGATCAGATCCAATGTTTTCTCCAATATTCCTCAATCCCTTCCACACACACACATATATTAAGACAATGTCACTTCAACGTAGAAGTGACAATCACTGTTGTACACATGAGCCACTGAAACAAACAGCAGAAGTCAAGATAGTCAAACTGTATTTCCCTAGAACTTAAGTGCAAAGAGGATTACAAGGGTGTATTAAAATATCACACTGAGTCTCCAGAGATAATGTGTCCAATTCCCAATGTTCATAAGACATGGAATACGCACACTGAGTAACTGTAATTGTGTTTTTCTTTTCTATTTTAGATCCCTTCAGTAAACACTGTCAGATTTCAAATATTTGATCAGTCATTAAAACTATGGTCCATGCTTAATGGCAAAGCCCCAGAATGTATTTATCAATTGCAATGAATGTGCCACACTAATGAAGGATGTTTATGTGGGAGGTTGTGGGAGGTGTGGGGAGTGGGGCATATGAGAATCCCTATATTTTTTGTGTAACATTTATGTAATCTAAGTATCTTTTAAAAAATAAAAAATATTTAAAAAAAAAATGAAAGCATGTGTTTGAAAAAGAAAATTTGGGAGATTCCTAGCAGTAAAACCTAACTTGCTTCTTTGGGAATTTATTCTCTTGGGCTGTTCTCTACAAAGAAGAAAGGAAATCGTGGTGGCTTTCAATTTTTTTTGTTTCAGTGCAATTTACTTTTGTATTCTCCTACCGGCTAGTGTAAACACTGTATATTTGCATGAAACTGCTGATATATATATACATTTTTTTTAAAGCCCTCAAAATATACAGGAGAGAGTTTGAAACAAAAACCAAAATGTTTTTGTTTCAGAAAACTTGACAAGTCTTAAAGGTGTTAGATGATCCATGACCTACCTCTGAAAACAAACCTGGATCAAGCACCCACTCTCAGATGATACAAAGGAAGCAGGCAGATGATACATTCACCCCAACACACAAACCTCAGCAAATTAAAAATGTAAGACTTCTGACATTAAAAACAAATTTATCAATTCCAAAACCTTAATTTCGAATGTATAATAATATATCATCATTCAGACTGGCATTAAAAACTTAATTTTTGTCCCATCCCTGCTCAGTTAATCAAACAAATTAGTGGTGTAATCCTTTGGGGAATGGGGGTGTTAAGCTCAAAAGACCAAAAGGTTTAAAGTTCTTTTCAAACTTTAATTTTTTATACAACCACTACTTACTAGGAGTCTTACATATTCGTTAAAGCCAGCTCAGCAAGTTAGCAATTTGGCAACATTTTATTATCGGTTTAAGTTACATCATGTACTTAAATTGTTAACAATATATTTTCAATCCTATAATTCATTTTAATAACAACTTCTCTCAATTTTATATTAAAACAATTATAAAGATGAGAAAAAAAAAGAAGAGAAACTGACAATGCTGAACACTATTACAGCAAGGTAATATTTGAAGATTTTAAGCGAGGGACTTTTCCTAGCCTGAAATTATTCTCGTGACCCTGTGGCTCTTCTCCCATCAGCTTAGTGGTATTTCAACGCCTTGCGCAGAAGGTGAAGGCAGCCTAGAACAAAGACATCATCATAGCTCAGCTTTGAGTTCCAAAGACCACAGTTTTGAAAGCCAAGCATTCACAATTGCAAGGCTTAAGCCTTTGAGAACGAAAGCATTTTCTGAAATCCAAAAGTCTTCTTTAGAAAGCTCTGCCTTACAGTGAAAACAAAAAACAGGAAAACGGCTGTGGCTCAAACGATTGGGCTCCTGTCTACCATATAGGAGGTCCAGGGTTCGATTCCCGGGGCCTCCTGGTGAAAGGCTGGCTGGCCCATGCGGAATGCTGGTCCACATGGAGTGCTGTCCCGCACAGAGTGCTGGCCCATGTGGACAGCTGGCACAGCAAGATGATGCAACGAAAAGAGACACAGAGAAGAGACAATAAGAGACACAGCAGACCCGGGAGGTAAGGTGGCACAAGAGATTGAGCGCCTCTCTCCCACTCCAGAAGGTTCCAGGATCGGTTCCTGGTGCCACCTAAAGAGAAGACAAGCGGATACAGAAGAACACACAGAGAGCAGAAAACGAGCGCAAAACAATGGTGGTGGGGGTGGGGGTAAATAAATAAATAAATCTTTTAAAAAAAAACAAAAACAAACACTAAATAATGTTGAAGAAATGAGAGAAGTTAGAAAATAACCATTTGGCAACTATCATAACAATGACTGATTCAAGTAAGAATCATCAATGGATGATAAAACTAGTGGGTGAACTAGTTCGAGAAATAACAGGATTAATAGCCTCAAAGTATCTCCCCACAAGATTACTTATTAATTACAAAAGGAAAAATAGTAACTTTACAGTGGAGAAACCTGGCAGCCACCATCTTAACCAAGTGATCGAAATTAACATCAGCAGTAGGGGACAAACTGACATCATGTGCTTTCTTCCAGATATGATGCACTCAGAAGGACACATCATCACTTCTGTAGTATTCCTGCCAAGAACGTGTGACCTGAATCTAATAACCCCAAATTGGGGGCTCATTCTACAAAATAACAAGCCTGCAGTCTTCAAAATGCTGATGTCATAAAACACAAAGACTAAAGACACATGACAACTAAATGCACCACATGATTCAGAATTTTTTTTTTTTTCCTATAAAGGACATTAGTTGTACAAGTGGCAAAATCTGAATAAAGCCTGTAGACTGGATAATAGTATCAACGTTAGATACCTGATTTATGTGTGTTCCTGTGTGTGGGTTTGTGGGTGTGGGTGTTTGTGGAGAGAGAGAGACAGACAGAGAGACAGAAGGATAAAGCCAATATGGTAAAATGTTAACATTTGGAGGATCTGGGTAAAGGGTATTCAAGAATTCTTTATACTTTTCTTGTAGCTTTTCTTTAAGTCTGGAAATTATGTCAAAGCAAACATTTTTAAAGGAAGTTTTAACTTAAAATTTAACTTAAAAAGAAAAAGTGTTTTAATTCATCTTCTCACTACCTGAGAAACATTTATCTGGGGGGAAAAAAAACCCTCCCTTTAGAGATAAAGAGCCAGAGCTTGGAGGACTGGGCGGTTTGTATTAAGAGCCACGAAAGAGGAAGACTGCAGGATGTGATTTAAGGAGTTTCCTGCCGCCTAGGGAAGAAATAAAAAGCCCAGCCCACGAAAGGGAGAAGGACCTAAATGAGCATCAGAGGAGATGATTTACAGCAGACACAAGTGACACCGTGTAAGGCTCCTCCTTGGCACCCCTCCCCTTGGGGTTGAAATTCTGGAGTTGAATAAAGTGCACCAGAGAGGATGGGGGACCCAGAGCAGAGTGGGGTCTGCCCCACGGCATCCCTGGAACTCTGGGAAGAGACTACACAGGGCACCCCACACCTATCTGGGATAGCAGGACACAGGAGAGTAGCAATGGCAGGGTAGCACATGGAGGAGACAGAGCCTAAGATAATCACACACATGTGCGCGCGCGTGCGCACACACATACACACACACACACACAATTCCCATGGCTGCCCTGTGGCATGGAGGAGATCCGGCAGTTCCTGCGTGCCACTGTGAATTAGAAGAAGCCTGAGCTGTGCTGAGGGGGTGGAGATGCAATGTCTCAAAACCAGAGAGAGTGTGGCAGCAGCATTTGCTGGCAAATGCCAAATGGCTAAATGGGACCAAGTTACCAGATTCCCAGACCAGCTTACAACCAAGAAAGGGACACCTCTGAGGGAAGAGCAAGGACCTTCCGAAGGCAGTGCCTCTGTGAGCCATGACGCTACATAAGCCTCCCCTGAGTTCAGACACCATCCTGAGGAAAGGGATGGGGAACAGGAGAGAAAGGATGGGAAGAAGCCTGAAAAACTAAACATTTACCTAAAATTAATTGGGCTTATCCGAAAGATACAAAGTTTTAAACCAGAATTGACTTACCTTGAGTATTTTTTACCCTCCACAGAGTAGAAATGGGGGTTCATCAGTAAGTTGAGTTCATTTCTGCATATCTGAATTATAGTATATAATTTTTAAACCCACTACACAAATATCTACTGCCAGAATCTGGGAGAAATTGCCACTAACACAAACAATAGACATGCACAAAGAAAAGCAACAAGTGACCAAGCAAGTGTTGCCTACTGAAACAAGGTCGATCTGGGTCTAAGAGGAAGGCAGCCCACCACTTCCTGCCCCTTGACTCAAAGATGAAAGGAAGAGACTGCATTAGTCAGCGTTCTCTAGGGAAACAGAACCGACAGGAGATACCTGTAAATAGTATGAGATTTTACAGAACTGTCTCACACAACCATGGGGATGCACAACTCCAAATTCTGTAGGGCAGGCTGCAAACCAGGGACTCCAATGAAGGTCCTCAATGAGTTCCCCAAGAGACGCTGGTTATCTGAAGTTAAGAGCCTTCAACTGATTGGATGAGATGTCACTCACTTCTGATGACAATCTCCTCAGTTCATTGCAGTTGTAATCAGCAATATATGCAATCAACTCACTAATTATTAAAGTCCATGAAATGCCTTTGTATTACAATTAGCCCAGTGCTTGCTTCGCCAAACAACTGGGCACCATTACCCGGCCAAGTTGACACTTGAGCCTAATCATCACAGAGACCAACCAGAAAACCAGAATTCCCAGCCTCCTGATCATCAGCACTGTTTCTTGAAACACTCCAAGTGCTTTTACCAACTCCTGCCATACCTCTTTCTACATCCATTCAGGGGCTGCAACTCTCAGAAAACAACCAGAAAAAAATTCAGGCAGACAGTGCCAATGGAGATGTAGCACCTGCAAGCAAATCTCCATAGAGGTACCAAGACAAGACACTAGAGCCTTGAAAACTAGGGCTTATGCTTGTTCTCAGAACTACATCAATTCTGAGTATTAAAAACCCAACCAGTCTAGTAGAGTGCCTCAGTGAGTGCACAGCAGCTAGACACTTGAAATTGGAGTGACAGATAGGCAGAGAAACTCCCCTGCACCCACAGATTTGAAAACAGAATTTTACCAGCATCCAAGTAGAGAATGAGCAGGCCCAAGGTAAATGCATCCTTTCACTCTGATGGCAAATGGCAGATGTGGGTAGATTTCATATGATTCAAGGATGAGAAAACAAAAGGAAAAAAACTGGAAAACACTGCTGCTTGGAGCAATATACCAGAAATGGGTTGGCTTTTATAATAGAAATTTATTAGGTTAAAAGCACACAGTTCTATGCGAATATTCTCGCTGTCCTGATTTTGTGATAATAAGGTAGGCTAAACATTCGCTATATTAGAAACCACGCATGTGTCCCCAGATCTAGTTTTTCTCCCTAGGTCTGGTTTTTGGAATGCTGGTGATAAACTAAGCCTGATTTATTATATGATCATCCTGTATGGGAAAAGACTGTAACTTTGGGTATCTTTGGCGAACCTTAAGAGATACAGCAGGGGGATGGATGTGGCTCGGGTGGTTGGGCATCCGTCTCCCATAAGGAGGGACCTGGGTCCGATACCTGGGACCTCCGGGTAAAAGTTAAAAAAAAGAAAAATATAGAAGGCGTGTAGGCCACCAGGCCCCATGCGCGGGTACGCCGCCAGGCCCCGTGAGCCACACAGCAAAATGGTGACATAACAGGAGAGTGACACAAGGGAGAGCCAAGATGAGACACACCAAAAAAACAGGAACAAAGGTGGCGCAGGCAGTAGAACGCCTCTCTCCTACATCGGAGGTTCTGAGGATCGAATCCCAGTGAAGACAGGAGGAGAAAGATGAGAAGAGAGGGTAGGAAACGGACACAGAGAGTTGCCCAGCGAATGGACACAGAAACGGCAAAAACGGGGTGGAGGGGGAGGTAAAAATAGATAAAACTAAATAAATAAATTCTTTTAAAAAAAATGTATAAGGGAGGAAGATACGGACTATAGTTGGTAGTAATACTTTGATGATGCTCTTTCAAGATTTGTTGACAAATGTTTCACAACAATGCAGGGTGTTTGTGGGGGGTGATGTGTGGGAGCCCTGTATGATGTTATACATGTTTGTTTTGTAAGTTCACGATGTTTACTGAACACCTATAGCTTATGTATGTTCATGTATGAATGATATACTTCAATAAATTGCTTAAAAAAAAAAAGTGCGGCCCACACAACTATAATGGTTGCATAGAATGAAAGCCTAGCTTGATGAAGCATTGGTGTCATAGACTGAGCCTATTAGCTTGTGTACATAATGGGATTATTAAGACCTGAACTACTGGATTGTGATCAACAGGTGATGTATGTAAAAAGTGCTTTGGAAACCTGAGAGCTATATAAATGATAGTCCTAAAAACTGAAAAAAAGCATACAGTTCTGGGACTGTGAAAATGTCCAAGGTCAGCTGCTGGGAATCCTAAACGCCTGCCACGTAGCAAGACACAACGGCAGCTCTCCGGTCTGGGTGCCTTCCTTCTCCTCCAGGCTTACCTTCTCCCCAGGCTCAGCTGTGAGCAATCAGGTCTATGGCTCCTCCCCTCTCCTCCAGGCCTTGTCTCTTTCAGTTTCTTGGGGGCCTCTTTCCAAGCCTCTATGCTCTGCTGTTTCCAGCCTCTGGCCTCCGGGACCTCTCTCTCAGCCTCTTGGGGTTTCTCTGTCTCTGCTGGGTTTTTTTCTGTGTCTCCATATATGCAGCTTTTTCCTCTCTCCCCTTTTATAAAGGACTCCAGCAAAAGGACCAAAACTCACCCTGGGTCACACCTCACTGAAGTACTCCAATCAAAGGCCCCCAAATGAATCCAATCCAATAAAAGGGTCCCACACTCACAGGAATGGATTAGCTTTAAGAACATGATCTTTTCTGGGATCCACAAAAAGCTTCAAACTGTCACAATTATAAAGGAAACAGTCCTGGCAATCAGTGAGAGGGCAAACATCAAAAATTATTTACTATAAAAAATCATTATGAAATTTCTCAAAGCTTTGTGCCATCCTCAATATACCAAAACACATGACATATGAAACTAGAAGAGAAAGCTACAAGGAGAGAGCCAACTAACATAAAAAGACAAGAGGATGAGTCTATAAAATTATAGGGGCAAAGAGTAGGAAGCTGGGTGAACTAAGGAGGAAATATAAGGAAACTAGTGTGGGAGTATGTCTTTTAATAGGCTAGTTTAAAAATGTATGCTCAGGGACTTCCTGAGCTAGAAAGACATGGGACTCTCTTCTCCTCCAGAAAAATAGCTAGAGGATAGGCTGAAACAGCCTGGGAAAAGATCTTCTAGGGTTTAGGACACCAGGCAAAGGCTGGACACTGCCCAGAGGAGAAAGAGACAAAGGAAGGGAAACTCAATGACAGAACTGTGAGTTGAAACCAGCAGGTGCCGGCACCCTCCCCCACACTAAAAACACTTTAGAATTCTCAGCCTTTGGGCCTGCGGCTACAGACAAAGGGGGCTCCAGGGATCCACCACACCAGGAAAGGGGAGAGAGAAGGACACAGCCTAAGTTGACTCAACTTTTGACTCACAGATTTGGTCTGCTGTGTCCCAGGAGCACTTCCAAGCTGGGTGGGGCTGTTCCATTGTTTGCCTTGGGAGCCAGCAAGGGGCTAAAAATATACAACACTCCCAATCTCTAACTCTACTAACAGGGACTGATTGTTGAGGACTCAGAGGGGAGTGGAAATATTTCTGACCCAGAAAAGGAAGGGGGCTGCCAGAGAAGGCTGGAGAACAGTCACTGAGAAAGTTTGAATTACAAGGCTCTTAGCCTCCAGGTAGGAAGCGCTATCACATTGATCCTCTCTGTGTTGCAACAAATACACTCTGACCAGGCACTGATCTGAGAGCTGCCAAAGACCACCATCTGTTGGCAGACCACAGAAGCGCATGTGAGAAAATTAAAAATGAGTGAGAGAGGCTTTTTTCTGGCCTCTATAACTTCCCTCCCCCAGGCCCTAGGAAGCTGGTCTGCAATCAATTACTGGATCCAAAGCCCAGTTCTGAGCAACCAGCAGGGACAATCTTAATAATCCAGGTCAAGCCAAGAATCAAAAAGCAGTGGTAACCCACAGCCTCCTGCCACTAAATCTCTACAAAAGAGAAAGAAATTGAGCATCTGAATAAACTTCATCCTAACAAGATGCCTAAACATCAGCAAAAAATTATGAGCCATACTAAGAAAATGGAAAACATGGCCTAAGAAAAGGAAAATATCAAAGCACCAGAAGAGACACAGGATTTGAGAGAACTACTTAGCAAGATGCACACAAATCTTCAAAATCAAATTAATGAGTTGAAAGACAATATGACTAAAGAGGTAAATGACATCAAGAAGACATTGAGTGAGCGCAAAGAAGAATTTGAAATCCTGAACAGAAAAGTAACAAAGCTCATGGGAATGAAAGACACAGTAGGTGAGATCAAAAAACACATGAGAAGCATACAACAGCCGAGTCAAAATGATAGAAGAAAGAATAAGTGATACTGAAGACAGAACAGCTAAAATTGAAGAGAAAAGAACAGAAAGAGAAAAGAAAGGAAAAAATTGAGCAGGGACTCAAAGAGTTGAATGACAACATGAAACACAAAAACATACATGTCATGGGAGTTCCAGAAGGAGAAGAGAAGGAAAAAGGGGCAGAACGAGTATTGGAGGAAATAATACCTGAAAATGTCCCAACTCTCACGAAAGAAATGAACTTACATGTCCAAGAAGCGCACCATACCCCAATCAGAACAAATCCAAATAGACCTACTCCAAGACACATACTACTCAGAATGTCAACTGTCAAAGATAAAGAGAAAATTCTCAGAGCAGCAAGGGAGAAGCAAACCATCACATACAAGGGACGTCCAGTAAGACTTAGCACTGATTTCTCTTCAGAAACCATGGAGGTGAAAAGACAGTGGTATGATACAATTAGGATAATGAAAGAGAAAAACTGCTAGCCGAAAATTCTTTTATCCAGCAAAATTGTTCTTCAAATATGAAGGTGAGTATAGCAGTTTGGCAGTTTGATATAGTTACGAATTCCAAAAATAGATATTGGATTATGCTTGTAAACTTGTCTGTTAATCTGGGCATGATTAAGTAATGATTAGGGCATTGACTGGGCCACATCAATAGGGTATTGAGGCACACCCCTTGGTGGGTGGGGTCTCGAAGATAAAAGACATGGCAAAGGACAGTGTTGGAGCAGTTTTGAGTTGGAGTTGTGATGTGGAGTCTTGAGCTGGAGCCCCAGGAAGTAGCGTACAGAGGAGCTTGGTCATGAGGAAAGAGAGAAGGCCCTGGGGAAAGAAGAAAGCCATTTGCCTGACAGTCTATAGCTGGCCTTATGGCACAAAGCAAGCCTGAGCCCAGAGAGAGGAAAGCCCCGGGAAGAGAGGAACCCAAGAAGCCTGAATCCTGGCAAACGTCAGCAGCTGTCATGCTCTAACACATGGCAACAGACTTTGGTGAAGGAAGAAACTTATGCTTTATGGCCTGGTAACTGTAAGCTTCTACCCCAAATAAATACACTTTATAAAGACCAACAGATTTCTGGTATTTTGCATCAGCACCCCTTTGGCTGACTAATACAGTGAGTATAAAATATTCACAAACAAACAGAAACTAAGAGAGTTTGCAAAAAAGAATACACGTTTGCAGGAAATATCAAAGGAAGCCTTAGAGTCTGAAATAAAAAGACAGGAGAGAGAGGCCTGGAGGAGAGTAAAGAAGAAAGAATAGAGAAAAGATAATCAAAAGAGTAAAAAGACAGACAAAAATATGATACAACATAAGAAAACCAAAGAATAAAATGGTGAAAGTAAACAATGAATTTACAGTAATACCACTGAATGTGAATGGATTAAACACTCCAATCAAAAGATACGGGCTGACAGAATGGATAAAAAAACATGAGCCATCCATATGCTGCTTACAAGAAACTCAACCTTAGACCCAGGGATACAAACTGGCTGAAAATGAAAGGGTGGAAAAAGATACTCCATGCAAACAGTAACCAAAAAAAGAGCAGGGATAGCTATACTAATAACAGACAAAACAGATTTTAAATGCAAAAAAGTTGAGATACAGAAGGTCATTATATATTAATAAAAGGGACAATCCACCAGGAAGATAATAACAGTCATAAATATCTATGCACCTAACCAGGGTGCCCCAAAATACATGAAAAAAAAAGTCTGGCAAAACTGAAGGGAGAAATAGAAATCTCTACAATAATTGTTGGGAGACTTCAACACCCCACTCACATCATTAGATAGAACAACTAGACAGAAGTTCAACAAGGAAACAGAGAACTTGAACAATATGATAAACGAGTTAGACCTAACAGACATATACAGAACGCTGCATCCAAACTTAGAGGGTTATACATTCTTCTCAAGTGCCCACGGATCTTTCTCCAGGATAGACCATATGTTAGGGCACGATGCAGCTCTCAATAAATATAAAAAAATAGAAATTATACAAAGCACCTTCTCGGATTATAATGGAATGAAACTGGAAAGCAACAATCAACAGGAAAAAAGTAAATTCGCAAATGTGTGGAGGCTGAACAACACACTCCTAAATAATCAGTAGATCAAAGAAGAAATTGCAAGTGAAATCAGTAAATATATTGAGACAAATAAAAATGAGAACACAACTTATCAAAACTTATGGGATACAGCAAAGGCAGTCTTGAGAGGGAAATTTATAGCCCTAAACACATGTTAAAAAAGAAGAAAGAGCTAAATTCAAAGATTTAACTAAACAACTAGAGAAACTAGAAAAAGAGCAGCAAACCAATCCCAAAGCAAGCAGAAGGAAAGAAATAATAAAGATTAGAGCAAAAATAAATGAAATTGAGAACAAAAAAACAATAGAGAAAATCAACAAAACCAAAAGTTGGTTCTTTGAGAAGATCAATAAAATTGACAAACCCCTAGCTAGACTAACAAAGAAAAAAAGAGAGAAGATGCAAATAAAATCAGAAATAAAAGGGGGGAAGTTATAACTGACCCCACAGAAATAAAAAGGATCATAAGAGGATATTATGAGAAACTGTATGTCAACAAACTAGACAAACCTAGATGAAATGGGCAAATTCCTAGAAACACACAAACAACCTACACTGACATAACAAGAAATACAAGAACTTGACAAACCAATCACATTTAAAGAGATTGAATCCATCATCAAAAATCTCCCAGCAAAGAAAATCCAGGACCAGATGGCTTCACAGGTGAATTCTACCAAGCATTTTGAAAAGAATTAACACCAATCAGTTTTAACTCTTCCAAAAAATTGAAGAGAAAGGAAAATTACCCAATGCATTTTATGAAGCCAACATCACCCTAATAACAAAGCCAGATAAAGATACTACAAGAAAAGAAAATTACAGACCAATCTAATGAACATATATGCAAAAATCCTCAACAAAATACTTGCAAATCGAATCCAACAGCATATCAAAAGACTTATACATCACAACCAAGTGGGATTTATTCCTGGTATACAAGGCTGATTCAACATAAGAAAATCAATCAGTGTAATACACCACATTAACAAATTGAAGGAAAAAAAACATATGATCATCTCAATCGATGCAGAAAAGGCATTCGACAAAATCCAGCATCCTTTTTGATAAAAACACTTCAAAAGATAGGAATAGAAGGAAAATTCCTCAATCTGATAAAAGGCATATATGAAAAACCCACAGTCAACATTATACTCAATGGAGAAAGGTTGAAAGCTTTCCCTCTAAGATCGGGAACAAGATAAGGATGCCCACTGTCACCACTGTTATTCAATATTGTACTAGAAGTTCTAGCTAGGGCAATTAGACAAGAAAAAAAAATTAAAGTCATCCAAATAGGAAACGAGGAAGTAAAACTCTCACTATTTGTGGATGACATGATCCTGTATTTAGAAAATTCTGAAGGATCCACAACAAAGCTACTTGAGCTAATAAATGACATCAGCAAAGTGGAAGGATACAAGATCAACATGCAAAAATCAGTAATGTTTTTGTACACTAGTACTGAACAATCTGAGGAGGAAATAAGAGGGGAAATTCCATTTACAATAGCAACAAAAAGACTCAAATACCTAGGAATTAATTTAACAAAAGATGTACAGGACTTATATGCAGAAAACTACAAAACAATGCTAAAAGAAATTTCAAAAGACCTAAACAAATGGAAAGACATTCCATATTCATGGATTGGAAGAATAAATATCGTGAAGATGTCAATCTTACCTAAACTGATTTATAGGTTCAATGCAATACCAATCAAAATTCCAACAGCCTACTTTACAGAACTAGAAAACATAATTACCAAATTCATTTGGAAGGGACAGTGCACCCAAATAGCCAAAAGCATTCTAAAAAAGAAGAGCAATGTGGGAGGAATTTCACTGCCTGACCGTGAAACATATTACAAAGCTACAGTGGTCAAAACAGCATGGTACTGGCATAAAGATAGACACAATGATCAGTGGAATAGAATTGAGAATCCAGAAATAAACCCTCACCTATATGACCAAATGGTTTTTGACAAACCTACCAAGTCCATGTAAACGGGACAATACAGTCTCTTTAACAAATGGTGCTGGAAGAACTGGATATCTATTACCAAAAGAACGAAAGAGGACCCCTATCTCACTCCCTATACAAGAATCAACTCAAAATGGATCAAAGACCTGAATATAAAAGCCAGGACCATAAAACTACTAGAAGAAAATGTACAGAAACATCTTAAAGGCCTTGTGGTAGGTGGTGGTTTCTCAGACCTTACACCCAAAGCATGCACAACGAAAGAAAAAATAGATAAATGGGACCTCCTCAAAATTAAACACTTTTGCACCTCCCAGGACTTTGTCAAAAGGGTGAGAAGGCAGTCGACTCAATGGGAGAAAATATCTGGAAATCACATGTCAGATAAGGGTTTAATATCTAGGACATATAAAGAGATGTCACAACTCAACAATAAAAAGACAAACGACCCAAGTAAAAAATGGGCAAAAGACTTGAATAGATATTTGTCCAAAGAAGAAATACAAATGGCAAAATTACCTTTTAATATACTTTGCCCAAACTAGAACAAAGAATAGTATTAATAACTATCTTCAAACCATGAACAGTTGATTTTCATTTTAAGCAACAATTGTCAACTTTAATAAAAGGCGTAGTGTCATTAATTTCAGTGGTTAGGTCTTAGGAG
>JAQZBX010068532.1:0-15733 GCA_029593785.1 Cabassous unicinctus | reverse complement strand
ATCCCAGACACCCCCCACCAATGATCCTCTGTAGCCCCCATTGTAACCCTTCTGTGATCTAAACCTTCCTTGAAGATGAAGCCCATATAATAACCAAATACAATTAATAGGAAAATGAAATAATAATGATAAGCTTAAATGCAAGAGATAAAATACATGGAAACTCAGAAAAAAACACTAAAAATAAAATTAACAGATTGGGACATTCAAAAAATGGGAAGAAACAAAAAAATTTTTTTTTAATTTTTTTTTTCCTTTTATCACTGCAATATCAGATGTCCAGTATGTACCGTGACACCTTTCCCCTCTCATTCCGCAGTGTCTCCCAAATTTTCATTTAATTTTCAAAGAAGTCTTAGGTCACAGCAAAGTCACACACAGAATACTAGAGACTCTCATATACCCAACCTCCTTCCCCTTTCCTCACCCCACAATTATTTTCTTTCAGTACTTTAAATATTCTGTCCCACTGCCTTCTTGCCTCCCTGGTTTCTTATGAGGTATTGGCACTTAATATTTTGGGGGAGCTTCTTAGCACATAACATGTTGCTTTCCTCTTGTAGCTTTCAGAACTTTCTCCTTTAGCATTTGACAGCCTACTCTGTGTCTGGGTGTGTTTCTCTTTGAATTTGTCCTGTTTGGGGTTCACTGGGCTTCTTGAGTTGTTTTCTGCTATTATTCCTTTGAATATTCCTTCTGCCCCTTTACTCTTTCTTCTCTTTCTGGGGCTCCCACAATGTATGTATTGATATGCTTGATGCAGGCCTGCAATTCTCTTAGGCTCTGCTTCTCTTTTGAGAAGTGTTTCTTCTTTCTGCCCCTTGGGCTGAATCATTTCAGTTGTCTTGCTGCTGCGTTCCCTGATTCTTTTTCCTGCCAGCTCCACTCTGTTGTTGAAATCCTCTCAGGATTTTTTTGTATCACTTATTGTGGTTTTAAACCTAGTGTTTCTGCTTGGTTCTTTTTTTTTAAATTTCTATTTCTTTGTTGAGATTCTCGTGTTGTTCATTCATCATTTTCCTGATATCCCTTTATCTCCAAGTTTTCCTTTATCTCCTTGAGCATATTGAAGATCATTTAAAAAATTAATAGTATGTTAAATATTTTATTACATTAAGAAGTATAGCAAAGTCACACATTTGTTCTATTGCTCAGATGAAGTTTCTGTTTACTTACAAATAATTTACACATAGTACCTCAGTTACCAAATTCCAATACTGTCATGAAAACATATTTTCAAAATGTGAAGACTATTCCAAAATTTTGTATATAAAACCAAACACAATATATATTGTGCACACTGACCTTAAATAAATTAAGAATAAATGTCATTTTAAAAAGTCAAAGCAATTTACTTCTAATGAAAATTCAACATGCATGTCATTTTAATACCTACTCCCTGGATTATATCTAGGAAAATCACTTTGTGACTATAATTTATACTAGAGTACAACTTCACACAAAAGTACTTTCTTTAAAACATGTTATGTTTTAGAAAAAAGTAAACATGGGCCAGGTACTTATAAAATTGAAATTTTAAAAATCAGACTAATCCAACTTTAAGTTTTTATTAAGTCTCATTCAACTTCCCTTAATTAATTTAGCTAATGACATCACTAACAAGGTTTTGTTAATGAGCTTAACTTTGTTCACAACTTTTACTATACACTTATTTATGGATTTTCACATATGAATGATAAACTTCAACAAAAAGTTTTAAAAATGTGTATAAAACGTTTCACATTTAAAAGAGGAATTTTAGTTTTCAAATTAAAAGAAACATTTTTTTCTAAGTCCAATTGTAAAAGTTCTACTCTTTTTACTTGCAGTGCTACTTTTATTAGATAAAAACAATTATTAAAATTATAACTTCAGAAAATTCTGTTTAAAAGGTAAAGAATTTTAATGACTGAAAGCTTCTGAATGTATTAATATTTGAGTCAAAATTCCAGATTTCTATAGTGATGTCATATAATCACCTCTTCTTTAAACTTGGTTGATTTCATCTTGGTTATAAAAATCACCAAATACTATACTGCTAAAAGTATTTCTTCCTGGGCTTTGGACCATTTAGAGTTTTTTCAATCTCAAAACTTAAAATTATTATTTTCCTATACCTAATAATGCTGTGTAGGATAGATGATAAGAGAAAAAAATCAAGCGTGTTTTACTATTTTATGATTACCAAAGCTCCAATCTTGCTCCCTCAATTTTGGTATTCAAGTCATTAATAACAGCATGCGGGAGCAGATGTAGCTCAGTAGTTGAGCACCTGCTTCCCACATACAAGGTCCCACGTTCGATCTCTGGTACCTCCTTTAAAAAACCCCAAAAAACAGCACACAGTCCACATAAACAGTGCAGTGCTGGGACATTCTAAGAGGAGTGCTCTTCCAGGAATATCGACACTCTACATCAGCAACCACAGAAGGCATTTCTTCAAGTGTCTGTTCATTAGCATCTTTAATTCCTGAGAACATTCCTTCAGTTGATTCAAACGGGAATCAACAAAAGAGCCATCACCAGAACAATCATATTCATGAGCAAAAGGCTGTTTTGTTGATGGACACACATGAACCAACAGGTGACTCTGCCACGGCACACAGCATTTGGTCTTAAAACACTCGAAAAGCCCGTCAGGCGTCACAACATCATGTTTGTCTGAAGAAAGTATGTTTTTCTCTCTGATTTTCTCAGACCCTGTCATTATGCAGTCGTGTCTGGGCCTGGATGCTGTGCTGCAAAACCACCAAGTCCTGCAATTCTGCTCACCAGACCAGGCTTTCGAAGGCTGTCCGTTCCGCTTATAACATAGAGCTCCACAGCTTCAAATGTATTAGAGACTTTGTTTATGTTGGAAAGATTAGGTGCTTTTACGTGCTCAGCAATGCAATAACTTTCTTAATCTCTGAGCAACATTCCACTTTCTATCTTGTGGTTTATCACCACCACCTACATTAGGTGTTTAGTCATAAGCATTCCAGCTGCTTTCCCTCAAGTTCTAAGTCATCCAGAGTCACGTGTTCAGGCCTTTCTCTGTCTTCTCGTCTTTTCAACTCGAAGATGCAACGTGCAGTCGGTTTTACACATATTACTAGGGCATTCGGTGGAGCTTTTTTGTGAAAAGTCTTCCAACCTTCAAACTCAGATCATACAGTTCTTTCATGGTGTGACACGATAGAGTATGAAACACACATGGCTTTTCACCAGGAGGGGGCTTCTCTGCCACTGCACAAAAAGTGGGACATCCTTCCACTCCACGAACATTTACCCCAATAGCCTCCAGCAGTTAAGACGTCCAGTTCATCCATGAGTCCATTTATGTACTCTGGTTTGATTTTTAGCCATACTTTACCTCTTTTGTCTGGCTTGTAAATGGATAGAGGATATTTTATCATAATTCCCTCTTTCATCTATGACTTCATTCAAAGCATCAATCACTTCTTTCTTAGTATGAGACTGTGTTTTTTGTACTATTTCTATTCTACCTGGTATTGGTGTAAAATTACTGCTAAAATTTCATACCTCTTTTTCAGGGTTTCTTGTCCTAGCTTTTTATTATTAACAATATGTCAAAAGCACAATTACAAGTTTGTAGATCAGAATCTTCTATCATTCTTTTAATATCAAACTTCTTTTTTGCATAAAAATTTGGGTATTAGAATTATAGGCCATCATCTCGCCATCATCTCACCATAAAGGATACACATTTGTATATCTATTTTGAATGCATTATGAATGAATGGTGTTAAAGGACCTTCACGTGGAGATGCTCCAAAATGAGCAGTATAAAAGTCATACCAGTTTCAGGAGAAGAACTTATATACATCCCATCTTTGTGCACTTGCGCAGGTTCACCATCTAGCTTGGTTTCAATGTAGAAGCTCTGGTGTTCCATGTCCTCCTCAATCTGCTGAATATCTGCTACAGCAGCTAGCATTTGTTTAAAGGCAGAAAATAAAGTGATAGAAATATCACAGAGCCCTACTGAAGGATCATGCAGTTGCCTGCAGACTTTTTCTGATCTGTGGCAACATTATACAACTTAGCAGCATCACTATGAAAAATAGAAAATATCGTTTTCTGATTACAGCCAAGCTTTAAGTCCTTTATAATTATTCGTATAAGCCATTTTTGTTCAAGTGCTGAGCTTTGAGTTATAAGTTGAAGAAGATTCTTATTTAGTAGGTCCTTTCTTTTGGCAGAATTATTACTGGCAACCTGAGTCTAAAATGTCATTTACTTCCTTTCTGTAAACATCTTGGCTTCAGTATGAAATATGCAATCATTGCGAAGTCTCTAGCACCTTCATGAGTTCCAGTAGGTGTTCTGTAATTCAAAAGTTTAAGGGTATCTTTACCTTCTCTCAGTAAATTAAGCAATTTAATATAAAGCTTAGCAAACATAGTTTCTTTGATTCCATAGGCCATTCTTTCTCTTTCTTTCTGAGGAAGAATGTCTCCTTGCTTGATAAAGAGTCTATGACATCATTTTGGTTTTTATGAAGAGCATCATGAAATTTTCTACAAGAATCTAAAAATTCACTGAAGTGTCTGATATTTTTTCTGTGTGTCCCTTTCTTTTCTGTATTAGTTCAAGAGTTGAACATAATCCTGCCAAAGGAACATGTAATACAATTGTTTGTGAAGTTTGTGAAGCAGCCACAGAAACTCCAGGAGTTTCTCTGATTTAAGTCACGCTCGTTCTGTTGAATACAAGGCCACTTCTGTCCAGAGCCACTGAACGAACTTCCCACCTAAAATGGGCCAAAGACACCACCTCCAAACTAGAATCTGAAGCCAAAATAGATAGGTTTTGCCAGCTGTCCAATTTTTTTTTTTAAGTCTTTGTCTGGTATTTCAAAGCCTGGTATTCTTCATTGATGGTCTCTGACTTTTTATCCTATTCATGTGGATGGGCTCTCATTTCCTGTTTCTTTGTTTATCTTGTAATCATTTTTCACACACTGTGCGTTTTAGTATTTTAATTTGTTAACTCTGGCAAGTAGTCCCTGAGCTGTCTCTTTCTTAAGTTTGTATCCAGCTAGTGATACAACAGAGATTTCCTTAAGTGCCAGGAGCTAACAAAAACAAACCAAGCAAAAAGCACCTTCCACAGTCTTTGTGCATTGGCCCTGCTTTCCCTGTGGTCTCCTTCAGAGTTTAGCCTGCCTATCAAGCGGTTCAGTCTGAGGCAAATGTGACGTGCAGGGCTGTCTCCGTCTTTTCTGAGCCTGCATCTTGTTGTGGGCTTGTGCGCACTTATGGCCTTAGGAATTCCCCATTTACAGGAATCTGAGTAGTCCTTCTACTTCCTATGAAGTAGATAAATTGTATATCATAAAACTTTAATCCTTTCCCCCAGACTGTTTTAACTTAGTTCCTTCTTACACTGCGTTAGCTGCCCGCAAGCTGCTTCTGCTTGCAGGGCATGCTCTGTGAGGGTAAGCCAGAGACCAGTTTCCTGGTTTAGTCTTTCAGGCTGCTACCTGACTGCATGGCACTGACGTACAGGTACACCAGTGTGCCTTCATAGTTGTGTACATCTGCCTCTGTAGCAGAGTGTGCCATGTGGCTCTAAAAACAAGAGGTCCATAGAATAATCCCAAGCATCCACTTTATATTTATTTCAGGGGCATTTAACCTCCTGCTCAGTAATCGTTTGTCCCTAATACTCCAGCATGCCTGCCTCATAAGACCCAAGATGGTCCTGGATATACCTGTTATCTTCTTAAAGACAGGAACACTGGTGCCTTAATCTACCACTACTCCCACTCCCATGCTGTCCACAAATAGTAAAATAAAATTTCTTCTAGCACTTTATTTTCTTTCATTATTGCTTCTTTCATCATCATTCTTTGGGCTCCATTTCCCTTACCCTTTTTGTCACAATTTTTATAAAGAATGAAAACAAAATGCCAACAATTTGCAAAAAAAGAAAATGATAAAGAGAACACTTTGTAGAGTGTGAAACCACAGTGCGAAAACTAAAACTTACCAAAAATACTCTTAGAGAGTATCATCAAGAGTGTCAAGAATAAAATCCTGGGGACTAGGAAACTGAGTCTAAGTCATTTGCTTTCAATAGAAACAATTGTTTTTATGGCTGACTGTTCACATGTGGTTGACGATTCCTGGAGCCATTGTTCCAGATGAAAGTATATGTTCTAAACCCCATTAAAGTACTTCCAGAATTGGTTCTGCACAGTCCCACATTTCAGTGAAGCAGCCAAAATGTAGATAGAAGTGATTACTCCAGAGTAAGCCTTGACGCTAATGGTGCTACCTCATTAGCACTGCTGCTCAGTGAACAGTGAGAATATATTTTTAATTTGTTTAGAACAGCAATAAAATTAAAGTGGAATTGTTGGGCAGAAGGAATATGTAATCCTGTGACGCTAATGTCTCCGCATAAAGGAAACAGCAGTGGGATTGTAGCACTTCTGCTCTTGTCCCTGCTGTCACGTCCCCGCTGCTGATCTCCTGCCTTCTGGGACGTGCACACCTCCTTCCCACAACCTTTCGCTCTCTGCGGGGCCCAGATCAGAGCCCACCTTTCCTTACCACCTGACGCACCTTTCTCTGAGCACTGGTGGTGATGGTGTTTGGGCACCATAAACCCGGTTATGTGAATCACATTATAATTCTCTACATCTCCCTCTGTGGCAGTGCCGCACATAAAACCGTTTCAAGAGATTGATTTTATTTCTAGAAAAGGAAGGAAGAGGATTGGTTGGAAACATGAGCAACATTTGATTTTGTTCAGTAAGCAATTTTTAAGGGACTATTGTGAATAGGGTACCATGAGAAACCCAAAAATGAATAATACAAAAACTCTTGCTCTTATCTAAAATTTTTTGAAAATTGATCATGTAAATATGTCAAACTTCCCAGGATCTCTTCCAGAAACATATAATCATCTTCATAAACATTGTTTGAACTCTTTCAAGTCATTAGGGTACTATCACTGAAGGCAGGCCTGAAAGACATGAGGTCACTCATTCATTCATTCATTCATTCATTCATCCACTCATTTGACATTAAGAGCCAGTGCTTGTTAATGTTAGGCGTTGGGACTCAAAAATAGAAAGTGTCATAGATGCGGTTCTTGCCCTCACGGAACACCCTGCTCTGTAAACACAAAAGATCATAGATGGGACTAGAGCCAGATCTTGAAGGACCTTATGCTAAAGCCTGTGAAATTTATTTCTTAATTCATTGAAAAACTGTTGAGGGTGTTAAGCAAGGAAGCAATGAGAATGATTTATGTTCCAGAAAGATCTTTTTGGAAGCATGATGAGAGACCATGATAAGTGATGATTAGGGAAACCAGAAAAAAACCTATCAGATATTGAAAAGAATCTCTCCAAACAGAACTCTCTAAGAACAAGATTTACGGCTGCCAGTTGGGGAGGTGGGATTATATTGTCTTCATACTGCACCGGCTCAAAACCCTTTTGGCCATGCATGCCAAAGATGACTTACATCAACTAGGGACTTCGTGATTGGCTTTTGAAAAGGAATGATTTTTAAAATAAAAATTTTGGTTATAATTCTCTGAATTCTTTGTTAAAATTTATATGCAATGTGAAGATATATTTATCTAATTGTGCAGTTAAACACAAAGCTTAAAATAAAGCGACATTCAAATGGAGTTATTGACAGTATTTTATGGTCTAATAGAACTTTTTAGCTCTTTCACGTAGGATTTTATGTATTAATAAGGCAAACCAAAAATCAAATTTTCTTTCAAATTTACTGTCTTCTCTTCCCAGAGCTGAAATGAATGTATAAAAATGACTTATAAAATTCAGAGAAGTAATAGTCTTTTCTAGACACGTAAAGACAGAATTGCATAAGTGCAAATATTCCCTGGTTGACACACCATGAAATTAAAGTTCTTGCTCTGTGCAGCTGTTACCTGCCCTACTATGAAATTTGGTTAACAGAAAATATTCCTTAGTTCAGACCCATTTCCTCTATCTCCTCCCACTCCTGCCTTGGAACAAACAGGACATTCTTAGCTGAGTGTCTCTCGGCGTCCACAATTAACCATTCTACTTGTGCACATAAACCCAGCTCACCGTCTCTCAGTCTTGATAGATTTATAAACCTACCTATCAAAAGTCAAAATTCTATTGCCTGTTAGTCCTAATAAAGCAGAGTTTCCTGGAGGGAATGCTGACAACCTTAGTCATAGCTGGAGAGTATAGGGTTGGCTCCAGTGATGGGATTTTTAACCTCTTCTTCCCCAGTTCCCTCTTGACTTACAGATAGAGCTGAGCTCCAAGGCTCTCTAATAGTGATATTTAGATTTTGCAGAATAGTGACGATCGTTCTTACTCTGGAAAGACTTGTGAGCCATTGATTTGGAGTTGATTATTTAGCTATAAGTAATACCACAGGTCTCTGTTTTGGGCAAGAATGCTGAGGCCGAAGTGTTACTGTGTTTGGGAGTCAATCAAATGAGATACCAGAGCAGCTGAAGAACAAAAGTCTCTTCCTGGTTTGTCTATGAAGTTCTTGTATTTAAAAAACATGAAAATACTGAGGCAATTTATTTATAAATGTTTCCAGAGCAAACGTAATATGTTAAGCCATTTGAAGAGGCAGTGTCTTTGGAGACCAAAGCCTTTAGAAATATTAGAGAAGTCTTCACAATCCAAAATACTTTCTAAACATCTGCTATTAGAGGGTGCCGTGGTGGACTCTGGCAATGTGAAGAGAGACTTATGGTAGAATCCAGAGAGGGGGGACATAATCAAGTGTGCTCAACCTGAGCACTGAAAACACAAAACACTCCTGAGAGAAATTTACAAAGAGTAACTGGAGAGAGATGCTGGGCTCGTGACTCAAAATATTCAATGTGGTCAAGATGTTGATTCACTTCAAATTGATCTAAAGATTCAACATCATTCTACTCAAAATCCTGGTAGGTTTGTTTATAAAAATTTAAAATTTTAAAATGCAAATTTTGGAAATTTCTTCAATTCCCAAAATAATTTGAAAGGGGAAAAATTGTTGAATGACTTACTTCATACGATCTGATTTTAAGTATTATAAAGTTATGGCCACCAATACGGTATGATTTTGGCCTATGACAGACGTAGATCAATGCAACACAATAGAGCGCCCAGAAAAAGACCCACACATGATTTGTCAATTGAGGCACCAAGGTAATTTCATGGGAAAAGGGTAGATTTTTCAGAATATGGAGTTTAAGAATTGGATATCTATATGGAAAAACAATCAACCTCAGCCCTTCCTCATACTACTAAAAAATTAATCCTAAATGGGTCAGAGACTTAAATATATAACGAAATCTATGAAACTTTTAGAAAAAACACAAAATTAACATCTTTGTGACCCTGGGGTAGACAAATATTTCTTACGACAGGTAAAGCACTAACCATAAAAGAGGAAATTGATAAATTGTTGTTCATCAAGGTTCATAGCATTATTAAGAAAATGCAAATGCAAAGGGAATCAGCAGATGGGGAGACAATATTTCCAGTACATACATCTGGTAAGGGACTTGTATCCTAGATGTATGAAGAAAGTAAACAGCATCATAAGACAAACCACCAAACTGAGAAAATGGGCATAAGATTTGAGCAGGCACTCCAAAAACTAGATACATGAAAGGCCAGTAAGCACATCCTGAGTCCTCAGGGAAAAAACAAAGCCACAACGAGATACCACTGTACACCCACTAGAACAGACGACTCACAATACCAAGTGTCGGAATGTGAAGCACCTGGAGCGCTCATACGTTTCTGGTAAAGCGTAACATAGCACAACTATTTGAAAAGTAATTTGTAGTTTTAAATAAAATTAACATAGGCTTCACACAGGATTCAGCCATGCTTCTCCCTGGTCTTTACCCAAGAGAAATGAAAGCGTGTGTCCACAAATAGGCTTTTATGTGAATTCTATTCATGTATATTTCTTCATAATACCCAAAATGGAGATAATTCAAATGTCCATCAAGAGATGAAGGTATAAATATATTGTGGCATATCCATAAATAGAATACTACTCAGCAAGAAAAAGTTATGAATTACTGATACACACAACATGGATTTATCTTAAAAATGCAATGCTGAATGAAAGAAACCAGACACGAAAGAGTATATACTGTTATGAATTCCAGAACAGTCAAACCTGCTCTATAGTGACAAAAAGCAGATCAGCGATTGCCTAATGGCAGAGGACGTAGGAGGTGATTGCGCGAGGAACTTTGAGGGAGGTGAAAGTATAAACATTTTGTCAAAATCCATTGAATTTAAATGGGTGCCTTTTATTTCTTATAAATTATATCTAGTAAAGTTGATTTGAAAAGCAATAATAATATATGTACAGACTTAGTGTCTTGTCTTTTTGAATAAGATTAACATTATAGGTGGTACTGGGTCCAGCAGAGTTAGAAATGACGTAATTAAAAACCAGTGGTGATGCTTTCCCGCCCTGGCTGCCTGAAGATCAGCTGCCATGAATGGCACCGTGACTCTCTGGACCAGGAAGTTCATGACCAACGGACCACATCAGCAGAAACAAACGGTCATCGATGTCCTTCACCCTGGGAGGGCAAAGAACCTAAGACAGAAATTCGGGAAAAACTAGCCCAATGTACAAGACCACACAAGATGTCATCTCTGTATTTGGATTCAGAACCCGTTTTGGTGATGGCAAGACAACAGGCTTTGCCATGATTTATGATTCCTTGGATTATGCAAAAAAAAACAAAAACAAAAACAAAAAACCCAAACACGGGCTTGCAAGACATGGCCTGTATGAGAAGAAAAAGACATCAAGAAAACAGTGAAAGGAACGCAGGGAAAGAGTGAAGAACGCCAGGGGGCTGCAAAGGCCAGTGCTGGTGGTGGCAAAAAAAAGGAGTAAAATTCTTCAGTGACTTGATCGGGATTGTGCAGACTTTTCACCAGAGGATTAGCAAAACTATAAGAACTTTAGTGTGTTTGGCTGTTTGAAATATATTTGAAGTTTACTGGAAGCATTATAAAATCAGTTGCTGTTATGGCAGAGTTAGACTGATGGCCGCGGTTCACACATTGTCCTGTTAAACATTCAGTGAAAGGAACGGTGAAGAGCTTTTAGTCGATGGTGTAACTTTAGTTGAATTCAGCTCTTAAACTAGCAGCCTCCTCTGTAACCAAGCAGCTCTGCAGTTCACTAGATAAAACCTTTAAAACTCACTGGAGTGTACATACTAATTTATGCTGAATAGTCTTAGAGATTATTAAACTCTTATCCTCCTATCCATTCCTTTGCTTCTTATTATTTTAATAAAATAAAAATATAAAGTAAGTCATATTGGCCATTCGCTGATTTCTATCAGAATATAGAACATGTCTAACAGCCATAAAGTGTGGATGAGAAAATTCTAGTTCTCCTATTTTCAGAATTTACGACCTGAAACCAGTTAGTGTTTATTTCCCACTGGAAAAACACTTGCTTTTGATTGAAACTTTATACATAATGAGCAAGCTCTGGATCTCAGGTGTGTGTGAGAGCGTGCACGAGAGAGAGGGTGTGTGTATGTGTGTGTTGTTTAGGGCAAATGAAGGACTTTTTTTTTTTTTTTCTGAAGTTTTGATTAGACCTTAGTGGTTTAAGCTTTTGCATTACACCAGTTTGCTGGAAAATTGCAGTTTAGTCTCATGTATAAATGTCTGGGATTTGCAAGTTTAGGCTGGAAAATCTTCAGAAATTGATTTGGGGATAAGTTCAAGTTTAGGCCAAAATATGTGTTTTTTAAAATAGCAATTTAAAATATGACCATGATAATAGATTTCTAAAAGACAGAGTAGGAATGGAATTTTTCTTTCAACGATGCAATTTGATGAATTAAACACTCGCTGTTCAAAGCCCTGTGTTGGGATGGCAGGAAAAACAGATGAGTAAGGCATTGCTCCTACATACTTACAAAAACCAAATAACATTCTTGATTCGAACGCTAATTTACACGTGGTTTGGTGATTAGAAATAAAGCAACGCTGAGATTGCGCGTAGAGAAAGCGAAATTGGCTTCAGGCAGCTCTCGGCCCTGCCCTCTGGCTCCTGGGCACCGGTGCCCTCGGCCGCCCAGCTGCTGGCCCTGCCCGCAAGGAGAGGATGTCGCGCCTCGGTCCTGCCTCGCTGGCTGTGCCCGGAGCCTGTCCAGGACCAGGCTCCGCGGTCGTAGGCTCGTCTCTCTCGTGTCGCATCTCTCAAGCCTGTCTTCCTTGTCTGATGTTCTCTGGGCCCTTGTAGGAAGCGTGGATTTTAATGGTGGTGTGTTTCCAGCCTCGCTTGCAGAGCAGCAGATCCTCCTGCCTTGAGCAGAAAGCCACCGCGGGCTGGGTGGGTTTTGTTTGGCTGTTCTCTGGATGCGTTTGCTCTGGCTGAGAGGAGATTTCCTTCCTCGTGTATCAACGTTATTTGCACTCCTTAAATTGTGCTGTTTTACTGGGGCCCCCGACGCCGCTCCAGGGCTCTGGTCACCACCGTGAGCTACTCCAGGTGGTCGGCAGGCCGCTGAGGCTGCCAGACCCTCCCCTGGCCAGTGGGTCTCCTCGGCGGAGAGCCCATGGTTTTGTTTGCTTGTTTTATGCTTTTAATTGGAAATAATTTTAGGCTTTAGAAAAGTTGCAAAAAAAATATCATATTAACTAGGAAATGAACGCTGCTACAGTCCGAGGAACCAATCTGTAGCTCTTATGTGAAGTTTGCCACTTTTCTGCTAATATGCACATTAAGTGTACATTTCAATTAGCTTTGGCAACTTTATACACCCATGTACCGACTTTCAAAACCAATAGAGAATATTTTTACCACCCCAGAAGGATTCCTCACGTTTCCAACATTCCCAGTCAAGACCGCCACCCGCCGACGGCCCCAGCGAGCACTGACCTGCTTTTTGTCACCGTGGATGGGATTTGTCTTTGTTTCTGGGATTTCAAGTATCCGGAGAAGTCGCATGTGGACCCTGCTACAGGGTGAAGGCAGGCAGACTCTTCCCTGCCCTTCTTCTTACTGTCCTTCCCATTAGGATTCTTGGCCAAAAAAAGGTAAACCCAGAGTGGAACCAGACACCTCAAATAGACCAGGTCGGGGCCCTCTTTTGAGAGGCGCGTTGGAGAAATTGGTTTAGTCCTAGAAGCCTCCGTGAGGCCTCTGCTTCCTCCTCTCTCAAGCCTGAGATGCCTGGGATTGTAGATGGGGCCGGAGCTTAAATTATCTCTTTCAGTCACAGACGTGATTTCTGTCTTTTGCATTTGTGAAAGTTCAAAGTTTTGTGAATCCATTTGTGGCTGAAAGAGGCTGGAGCCTGGAATCAGCGGAGCAGCTGAAGCAATGGGGAGAGTGGAGAGATGAGCCATGTGCCTGATCACCCACGGCTGAGCCTGGGGAGAAAGTGAGCCTGGAGGAGAAAGCAGAGATTGGCCGCCATTTTGCTTTGCCATGTGGCAGGAGTCCAGGAACTGCCAGCAGCTGACCCTTGATGAGAAAGTGTCTCTGATGATGCCTTAATTTGGACATTTTCATGGTCTTGGAACTGCAAGCTTTTACCCTAATAAATTCCCATTATAAAAGCCAACCCATTTCTGGTATTTTGCTCTCAGCAGCTTTGTCAAACTGAAACAGCATTACCCTTGGTCTACCACAAGGCTGGGCAGATAGTATTCACCCAACATTTGCTTTTCAAATTGAATATTGATATCTGAACTTTTCATCATTTTCCTAGTGATGAAGTCACAGCTGTCCTTTTGTTAATTTGCCAAATTGAATAGCAATATCCTTTTATTCTAAATTATTCTTTCTAACATATATCATTGATATATTGGTATTTCTGGAAATAGTATCTGAAGTTCAAGTATCTTCTTGGGAAGGTAGAGATATTTTTTTAAACAAATTTATTCCAATAACATTTGTACAACCTAAATTTCCTATATATTTCAGTGCTGCTAATTACTTTCACAATGTTGTGTTAACATCACCACTATCCTTTGCAAAAACTTTACAACCAACCCAAATAAAAACTGTGTACAATTTAAGCATTAATTCCCCATTGCCTACTCCAAGTCCAGCCTCTGCTAGTCTGTATTCTAGATTCTGACTCTGTTCTGATGCTTAATCAAATTTTTCATATAAATGAGATCATAAAATATTTGTCCTTTTGTGTCTGGCTTATTTCACTCAACATAATGTCTTCAAGGTTCATTCATGTTGTTGCATGTATCAGGACTTCATTCCTTTTTACTGCTGAATGTTATTCCATTGTGTGTGTGTATGTATATATATATATATATATACATACACACACACCACACACACCACATTTTGTTTATCCATTCATCACTTGATGGACACTTGGGTTGCATCCACCTTTTAGCAATTTTGAATAATGCCTCTGTGAACATTGGTGTGCAAATATCTATTTGAGTCCCTGCTTTCAATTCTTTTGGGTATGTACCTAGACATGGGATTGCCTGGCCATATGTATTAGTTTATTTTTATTTTAGCAATTCTACTGAGATATAGTCATATACCTTACAGTCCATCCTAAGTGTCCCTTCAGTGGGTTTTGGTATGACCACAGAGCGGTGCACTCATCACCACCATCGATATTAGAGCATTGTCATTACTCCAAAAGGAGCCCCCCACCCCTTCACAGTTACCTTTCAATCCCTCTATCCATCCCCTGCCATACATATCTGCTAACCTAACTCCATCTCTGTAAATGTATTCATGCATTTATACATGTAAATGGAGTCAGACAATATGCAGTACTTTGTTTGGTTTCTATCACTTATGGTAATTCTCTCTCTCTTTTTTTTTTACAATTGATGAAAAGATATTAAAATATTACTATTCCCTACCATTCATAGTTTGCTTTAGTTGCATTTTAGCTCAGCTATTACCCTATTATTACCATCTTGTAATATTAATGTACACTTGCTCTGTTCATGGAAGAACATCCTTATATTGGTACTATTAAACACACTCATCGTCTGCAACAGGGTTCACTATGCCATGCGGTCCCACGTTTCATCCTTTAGCTTTTCTCCTAGTGACAGACACACCCTGAACTTTCCCTTTCAACCAGTCATACCCCCTTATTGGCGCTGCTAATTGCATTCACTCTAATGTGCTATCATCACCTCTATCCAATTCCAAGCATTTGCAATCAACCTTATTACCAATTCTGCACAAATTAAGCCACTGCTCTCCATTCTCTATGCTCATTCTATCTTCTGGTGACCAGTCTTCTAGCTATTAACTCCATGACTTTGCTCTTTATTTTTAGTTCATATTAGTGAGATCATACAATATTTGTCTTTTTGTGTCTGACTTGTTTAATTCAGCATAATGTCCTCAAGGTCCATGTTGTCACATGCATCACAACTTCATTTCTCCTTACAGCTGAATAATATTCCATCATATGCATATATCACATTTTGTATCTATTCATGTGTTGATGGTCACCTGGTTTGTTTCCATCTTTTGGCAATTGTGAATAATGCCGCTTTGTACATTGGTGTGCAGATGTCTGTTCATGTCCTACTTTCAGTTCTTCTGAGTATGTACTTAGGAGTGGAATTGCTAGATTGTATGGCAGTTCTATATTTAACTTCCTGAGGAATCGCCAAACAGTCTTCCACAGTGGCTGTACCATTCTACGCTCCCGACAACAGTGAACAAGTGTTCCTATTTCTCCACATCCTCTTCTA
>JAQZBX010068531.1:0-15733 GCA_029593785.1 Cabassous unicinctus | reverse complement strand
TAAAAAAAAAAAAAAAAAAGTGTTCAAAGTACTCTGGCTTACTTGAGCTAGAGACAATTTATACCCAAATAATCATGCTGGGCCTCTTTTGCCTCATATGAAAATAAGTGAACGTACCTGTTCTTTTTTTGATTTATCACTTGATGTACAAAACAAGAAGCTTCATCAATTTGTGATCTTTGACTATTTAAACAAATATCTGAAATGTCTGACAAGGGTCTTAAACTGTACTTGCTTGTACTTGCTTGTCACTATCGTTTATGGAATGTATTATTTTCTTGGCTTACTTCAAAAGTAAACATTTTTATTGCCTTCCTTCCTAAAATAATTGTTTAGAATGCATGATTAAAGTGATGTTATTGCAATTGTGACTCTCATGTAGGAATACATTATACTATGATAGTGATCTTTTGTACAAACTTCAACTCTAATTTTTAAAATGAAGTAAATTTAGAATTTAAGTATACCTTTTTACTGATAAGCTATCACATTCCATATAGTCAGAAGAAATTTACTATAGTTAATTTTAAATTTTCTAATTTTTTTTCCATTTTTGAAATGAATATTTGTCCAGAAACATGCTTTAAGTTCAGCACTTTCTATAGATATTTGTAATAGTATTCTTCCATGAACAATAAAATTTACAGTGTGATCATTCAAATTGCAAAATGTTTTGACATTTTCATAATGGAATAATAAAAATGTATCCATTTGGTACTTAATATTCTATAGTCCTAATGTGGGAAAGGACCTTAAAAATCATTTAATCTGATCTCTTCATTTTATAAACTAGCAAAATGAAGGCATAGGTGAAAACTCCTCAACACATCTTTAAATGTGTTGACTAATATTATACTACTATATTCAAATGCAATGTTTTGGGGCATATACTTTTCCAAGAATATAGAATGTATATAATATGAAATGTTATATATAATTTTAAAGTTCATGGACTTATTAATTATTTATTTACCTTAAAAATTTTATTAGAGAAGTTATAGGTTTACAGAAAAATCATGCATAAACTTCAGAGTTCCCATATACCACTCTATTATTATTATCTTGCATTAGTGTGGTATATTTGTTACAATTTATAATAGGGTTCACTGTTTGTGGTATGCATTGAAAACACTGTGCAATGTATACTTGAGCAAATATTTGATATAACCATTGAAAATTTGGAAAAACTTGTACCTTCAGTCATTTTGGTTTTAGAAAATTCATTCTAGTGGTCCCAACATATTTCTTCTGAGTTTTAATTCCAGTGAGCTTTATTTTGGATATTCTCATGCTTGCAACCATTTGCATTCGTTCATCTTATTTAACATGGGAATACCTATAAACTCATTGTTTTCATACTTACCAAAGCAGCTGAATATTTTTACTTTCTGTACCATCTAATATTACTTGAATGGAAAATTTTTGGAAGGTTCTGTGGTTCTTGACATTCTTTTTACTTACATTAAAGGTTTAATTTGACATTTCTCTTTGGGTTAGCATACCATTAGGATGGAGTCTGGACATCCAGTCACCATGAACAACCAACCACCTTAGCAAATAGAATAATCGCTACCATTCTTAACACACACACACACAAGTAAGCTAAGATAGGATAGAGCTTTTATCATCAATTGATTCTTAGAAGTCCTTTCTTGATATTTCAGCCCCAAGGCTTATATCAAAGTTGTTTCTTCAATGTGGAAACTTCAAGCTTACAATTCAATGGTTCTCAGACCCTGATCATCAAAGCAGACCTGTGATCCATGGCTAAGGACTTGCTTTCTTAAAGTGATCCTTAATGTTATGATTTAGCATCAAGATCTAAAGGTGCTGTTATAAGAAGACAAATTAGGAAACCAGAAGATTATACCCTTTAGCCTCCACTGAGATCTTTCTGAACAGGAGCACTTGTCTCCAATTTCTGTTTGACCCATCATTGCTTTCATATGGCAGCCACTACTCAGAATTCTTGCTTGACTTTACATGGTACCTGAATAATTGACATGTGTTTATAAGCCAGATTGCTTCATGAGTAGTTGTTGAGGGTCCAAAAACCAAAGGATTCTACACAACTATACAATATCTTCTTTTTAGCTACTATTTTTTAAAATGCCAAAATGCGTGTTGTTTCCAACTATACTATTAAAACCTCAATGTCCTTATTTTTAATTTTAATTCTATGATAGTATCTCATTTGAAACTATCAGGCTGATTTTTTTTTCCAGTTTATTCTCATTACTTGGAAAAATCATGATTTTAAAATCGCCAATAGTGCAAATATTCTCGCTATCCTGATTTTGTGATAATCAGGGTAGACTAAACATTCATTATATTAGAAACCATGCATGTGTCCCCAGACCTATTTTTTCTCCCTAGGTCTGATTTTCAGAATGCTGGTGATAAACTAAGCCTGATTTATCATATGACCATCCTGAATGGGAAATGACTGTAACTATAGGTATCTTTGGTCAAACTTAAGAGATATAGCAGGGGGACGGATGTGGCTCAAATGGTTGAGCATCCATCTCCCATATGGAGGGACCTGGGTTCGATCCCTGGGACCTCCCAGTAAGAAGAAAAAAAAGAAAAATATAGAAGGTGTGCGGGCCACCAGGCCCCATGTGCAGGTGCTCTGGCAGGCCCCGCAAGTGGGTGAGACCCTCAGGCCCCACTTGTGGATGTGCCAACAGGCCCTGCGAGCAGGTGTGCCAACAGGCCCCTCGAGCGGGTCCGCCTCCAGGCCCTGTGCACAGGTGTGCCACCAGGCCCCGCGAGTGGGTGAGCCAATCAGGCTCTGCGCGCAGATGTGCCGCCAGGCCCTGTGCGCGGGTGAGCCCCCCAGGCCCTGCGAGCAGATGAGCCCCGCAGGCCCTGTGTGTGGGTATGCTGCCAGGCCCCATGCATGGGTGCACCTCCAGACCCCATGAGCAGGTGCACCGTCAGACCCCGCTAGCCACACAGCAAGATGATGACGTAACAGGAGAGTGACACAACGGAGAGCCAAGACGAGATGCGCCGAAAAACCAGGAACTAAGGTGGCGCAGGTGGTAGGACGCCTCTCTCCCATGTTGGAGCTTCCGAGGATCGAATCCCAGTGAAGACAGGAGAAGGATGATAAGAGAGGGCAGGAAATGGGCACAGTTGCCCAGCAAATGGACACAAAAACAGCAAAAATGGGGGGGGGGTGTAAAAATGGATAAAAGTAAATAAATAAATAAATCCTTTGGAAAAAAGTATAGAAGAGTAAGATACGGACTATAGTTAGTAGTAATACTTTGATGACATTCTTTCATAGTTTGTTAACAAATGTTTCACAACGATGCAAAGTATTCGTGGTGTGGTGATGTGTGGGAGTCCTGTATGATGTTATGCATATTTGTTTTGTAAGTTCCCAGTGTTTACTGAGCACTTATTGTCTATGTATGCTCATGTATGAATGATATACTTCGATAAATTGTTAAACAAATAAATAAAATAAAATCATCAATCATCATTGTCCTTATTATTCTAGTTACAATTTAAACAATAGAAAATCAGATGATGTGTGTTTTCTTGATATTGCCTGCTTCTCAAGTTGTCATCATTTTATCAAACTTTCCTTAGATGTCTTGTGTAATTTGTTTTCATCTACCACTAGGTGATAAGCACATAGTAGATGCTCAGTAAGTCACTTTATTTTCTACTTGACAAATTATTTAAAATAAGCACATGATAAGACAGAAATGTTAGATCTTTCTTATTGAATGTATTAATAATGTCATTCCTCAGTCATTTGCCAATTGATCTTCTAGTCCTATCTGTTACCCTGCTAAATGTCTTAAATCTATTTCTTTTTCTTTTCTTTCTCAGTGCCTTGCCATTTAATGCACTTCTTTTCAGTCTCTCTTGTTCTTCGGGACTCTCTCTGCCACTTTGGCCTCTATATCCTCATTGTGTCAAGCAAGTCTGTTGGTGCCATTTTTCCAACATCATGTGTCTCTGTATCACACTTTGGTAATTCTCGCTGCAGCAGGGTTTGATAGGATTAGCTCCAATTTTGAAAGAAGTTCTACTATGGGTAAAACGCTATCAAACAGCATCACATGCTACAGAGAAATCTTTCATGAAAGAAAAAGTCAAATGATATGGTGAACTTCATTCTTGTCTTATTTTAAGAAATTGCCACAGCCCCCTCCCCACCCAACCTCCAGCAACACCACCCTCATCAGTCAGCAGCCATCAACACCAAGGCAAGGCCCTCTTTCAGTACAAAGAGTATGACTTGCTGAAGGCCCAGATGATGGTTAGCATTTTTTAGCAATAAAGTATTTTTAATTTAAGGTATATACATTGTTTTTTTAGATATAATGCTATTGCACACTTAATAGAATACAGTACAATGTAAATATAGCTTTTATATGCACTGGAAAACCAAAAAATTCATGTGACTCCCTTTACTGTGGTACTCTGGAATCAAGTACGCAATATTTCTGAAATATGCCTTAATTGCATTTTTGGTTGTTGTTGTTTAAACTAGGGCCATCAGAAAGAGGTGAAAGAGAAGCTGACTCAAGTGGTACTTTATGCTTCTCATTCTCATTTCAACTACAATCAGCTTTGTGTATTTCCTATATTAGCCCAACTAAAATTATGTTTGAAGAAAAAGTGTTAATCAATTATTGCCATGGTCATTCTGTATATTGAACAACTCCAAAATCTCAGTGTCCTACAATAAAAATATTTGCTTTTCTTATTCATAGGTCTTTGGATTGGCTGAAGTGGCTTTCCTGCAGGTACTTCAGGTTATCTACACATATCTCCCTTTCAGGTAATAGTGGCTGGCTTTTCTCATGAAGCGTGTGGATGCACCAGAGTCAAGTCAAACAATACAAGCACACTTCAAAGGTTCAAGTCCTACTCCTGTCTGTTGATGTTACATTGGCCAAGAATGTCACAAAGTCATGGAGTACCCTCCACCCATAGAGGAACCATGGCAAGGGCATAGAGGATGTTGGAGATTGAATCATATCCCCCACAAAAGGTATGTTCAGGTCTCAAGCCCTAGCCCTAAGAATGTAGATCCATTTGTAAATAGGACCTTTGAAATTTTTTTTGGTTAAGGTGTGCCCATACTGAATGAGGCTGGGCCTTAATCCAGTATGGCTGAAGTCCTTTAAAGCAAAGGAAATTAGACATGGGGGAAGTCACAGGGAACAGCCAGAAGCTGGAAGTCAACAAAACCTAAAAGAGAAAGGAGAAGATGTCACCATGTGCATTGCCACATGATGGAAAAGCCAAGGAACCCCCAAGTTTGCCTGCCAGCCATAACACGCTAACACTGGGAGGAAGCAGACCAGCTAAACTCTGAAACCTTGAGACAATAAATTCCTGTTGTGAAGCCAACTCATAATATGGTGTGGCAGTTTGAGATTACTTTATGAATCCCCAAAAGAGAAAGATTTTGTTTGTAAACTCATCTGTTCCTCAGAGTGCAATACCCTTTGATTATATTTAGTTCTGTTGAGGGGCCTTTGATTAGATTACCTGTTAAGATTGCTTTGAGGGCTGCTTAAAAAATCTTTTGTTATTACTATTATTTTTTTATTGAGGGCTTTTTGACTCAACTGTGTCAGTAAAGTGTGACTCAGGTTGTATCCCCACCCCCTTGGTGGGTCTGATATAAACATACCTCATGGACAAAGAGACACACAGAAAGTGGGAGCTCTGTCATTTTTAATCCTGCCATTTGATAGAAAGGAGGAGGCTCAAACAGCTGAGGGCTCCGATTGAGCCATTTTGCCTAATAGCTCATAGCTGACCTTGTGAAGAGAGCGGGACAGCTGAGACTGATATAGGAAAACCTAAGAGACAAGCCCTATGCCAGCCTGCAGCTGAAATCAGGAAGAAGCGGAGCAGCTGAGCCTGAGAGAGGATGCCCAGAGGGGAAGGTTGAAACCTCGTAGAGATCGCCTACCATCATGCTTCAACACGTGGGAGCTGACTTTGGTAAGAAAGCACCTCTTATGGTACCTTGAGTAGGACTTTCTTGGCCTTGGGACTGTAAGATTTTACCCCAAATAAATACTCATTAAAAGCCAAGAGATTTCTAGTACTTTGCATTGGCCTCCCTTTGGCAGGCTAATGCATATGATAATTGTTTTAGCAGCCAGGAAACTAAGACATAGGGCATGAATGATTGTGAACAAATAATATCTACCACAAAAAATGTTTAGTTCTTCTAAACAAAAGTTTTCAAACAAGTGATATACCAGATAAAGTACAAAACCCTTCAGAGAAGAAACAAAAGCCTGCATGATTTCCTCTTATGTAACCTTTCAGTTTTGTCTCCTACCACTCTTTTCTATTTCTTAGTATTAGTTGCAGCAAATAAATCATAATTCTTTGCATATGCATACATCTTTTCCTTGGTTTGAATGCCCTGCCTCCTCTGCCAGGAAAATTATTTCTCATCCTTTATTATGCAGTTCAATTGTTAATTCTTGCCATCCCCAAATAAAGCATTTTCCTTGCTGAACTTAATAAACACTATAAATCTTAAAATCAAATGACTCATGGGTAGGCATAGGTACATATATTTCACCCAAATGAGATTTCTCTTAAAGCAGAAATCTGTAAGGGAATGCTGCTGAGACTGGTTTTGTCCACTCAGATTCAGGAATTTTAAATAAAGAACTGAGGTTGGATTACTTATCCTAGGTTTTATTATACAATAATTCCAGGAAGGGGTACATCATGATATGTGAGTAGTATAGACTTTACAGTTAAAAAGCATGATTTACATAAGACAGTAAGTGATATTCAATACAGCTTTCAAATCACTTTCTCATTAGGGAATAACTAAAACCTTTTCCTCATAGAAGAGACTATGTGTGGATTGCATTACTCTTCTTGTTTTATCCAAGTTCTGCTAACACTCTCCTTTCTGTCCTATACGATTATTGAACCCTGCTGCACTGCAATGGGATATTGCCTTATGTTAAAAATCTTATTATTTATTTTTTGCTTATATACCTACTCAAAGCACTGTTTTTAAATAACAGATTAAATCACTTGTACAGCTAAGAAGGTGCGATGGTTAGGCTACTGTGTCAACTCGGCCAGGTAATGGTGCCCAGTTGTTTGCTTGAGCAAGCACTGGGCTAATTGTAATACAAGCACATTTCGTGGACTTTAATCATCAGTGAATTGATTGCATAGATGGGTGGTTACATCTATAATCAACTAAGGAGATTGCCATCAGAAATGAGTGATGTCTCAGCCAATCAGTTGAAGGCCTTAAAAGGCAAAGTGATTTCAGCATTCAGAGAGAGAATTCCCATCTCTACTTCAGACAGCCAGCATCTCCTGGGAACTCATCAATGACCTTCATCAGAACCCCTGGTTAGCAGCCTGCCCTGCAGAATTTGGACTTGTGCATTCCCACAGTTGTGTAAGACAATATTATAAAATCTCATACTATTTACAGATATCTCTTGTCGGTTCTGTTTCTCTAGAGAACCCTGACTAATGCAGCTTGGTACCGAGAATAGTGAAACAGAATCTTAAAAATGGAATTTCTGAATTGGTTTTGCAGTTGGCCCTCTCCTCTGATTAGCTTCAAGGGCACTAATGACTTCCTTTCCAATAATCAAAAAGCCACTGACAGTCTATGGAGTGATTTAGCAATAGAGATATGCAAAATATTGCCACTGAAGACTACTACTTCCATGCTTATAAAAGGCAAGGATCTGGATGAGAGTGTTTTTTTTTTTTGTTATTTTTTTTTCCCCTAACACCTTAACAGAGTTTTGTGGAGTAAAAGGTACAATGATGTTGGCTGGCTGTTCCTAAATACGCTGGATACAGTTACAAAAGAAAGGAATGAGCTGAAGTCTTCAAATTTGCAACTTAAGTGCTACATGAATGATGTGAAAGTTTCTACGTGTTCTCTGAAAGAAAATCTTGTTTCATGCAGCTGCAGACTTGAGATCTCTGAAAACCAGAGTCACAGTAGCAGAGTTACAAGGGAAACTAAAATCTCAAGCTTGCAGAGTCTGCTGTTAAAATGAAGGCATTGTTTGTAAAGGAGTGGAACCCTGAGGATGGGAACAAGATATATCGGTTGATAATGATATTGGAGGGGACACTGAAACCCTAAATTCTGCTGTGACTCTGCCAGGTAAACCTGTAATGGTCTGCCCTGTGGAAACCACCCAATGTCAAACTTGTATCACCCTGCCTCCAGCCTGCCCCAGGGAGTCTGGACCTCCTCCCTGCCCTGAGGCAGGTATGGCCCAACTTCAAGGCTGCACTGCCCAATTTCCAGCTTGTCCCAAGGAGTCTCCTCCTCCTCCCTACCCTAAAGAAACCATCACAAAAGGACTTTCTTTATTCTAGTTTATGGTTGCAAAATGCTGTATGCTCTACTTGTAATATAATAACTACAAGGAATGTTTTTCCATGGTGATACAAGTCTACTTCCTAGACTGTGTACTTTGCTTCATGCCATCTGACCAATTGTATTGCACTTATTGTGCTACTACCCTTGGGAAGAAAAGTAACTTGAGGTCAAAAACTGAATATGGGTTTGCATGTAACTGAAATGCATGTACAGCATTACTAGTTAAGCAAACTAAGCCTTCTCCAGTTTAACCATGCTGTGCTCAATGTCTTGTGGGCTCCATATACATCATATATAAATTGGAAATTTAATTTGTGATTGCAAAGAACTATGGTAGATGGTGTAAATGAAAGAACAAGAGTGTGTACGAACAGGATCCCACTGGGTCATGAAAGCTGATTGTTAACATCTCTTCCCAATTCCTTGTTCAGTGATATTATTTTGGTAGCTTGGGATTGGTCATGATAGGAGGTTTTACACCATGGAAACTGGAAAATGCTACAAACCAGGACTTCTTTTTCAGAGACCCAGGTTACTAGCATACTGTTCTGCAGGAGCCAAGTCCTGCACTTTCATGTAAATTCTTTATCTTTCTTATGACTGCCAAATTTAATAAGTTCTATTTAAAATTTTATTTAATCTAATTCCTAGTGTTAATTTTACTTCAACATGTTCTCTTTTTTTTCACTTAAAATAACTGTGTTTGGGGGCAGATGTGGCTCAAGTGGTTGAGTGCCTGCTTCCCACATGGGAGGTCCAGGGTTTGGTCCCTGGTGCCTCCTAAAGACAAAAACAAACAACAAGCAAACAAATGAAAACAACAACAAAGGGTAGCCCATGTGGCACAGTGGTTGAGCATTGGTTTCCTGCATATGAAGGTCCCAGATTCAATCCCTGGCCTCGGTACCTCTAAAACAAAACAAAACAAAACAAAAACTGTATGACAGAGTACATTTTTTCCTCTTCAGCCCAGATTCTATTTTTTTCCCCAAGAATTCTGGTCATATATTTATAAAAAATTCCACTATAATTATTATATATTTCAAAATTAAAATGACTATCTTAGTTATTATTATAAATGTTAAGTTAAAATATTGTATAGTAGCATTTAAGAACCATCTGTTAATGCCAATGATTAGTTTTCAAGGAATTTTGAATGCATTTAAGCAATTTTCAAATTTACATGCAAAATTAGAAACTGGCTAGTTTGAAAAAGATTTCCTATCTCTCTGCCAGGAGGTTTAAATGTTAAAAACAGCAGGTAAACTAATTCCTTATTTAATACTATTCAAATAGACTGTTCTTCAAAGTATAACGTTTAAGTAAATGTTATTGAAAAGTAGCTGTGCAACTACAGATACAACTTAAAAACCTAGACTATACAAATTGTATGAATTTGTAGGTTTTTCTGATTTTTTTGTGGGGGGAGGGGTCTTGGAGCTGTGTCCATAAGCCTGTAGTCTGTGCCTGGGGATCTAAAGCATTTACAACAGTGCCCAGCAGAATGTTTAGTGGTACAGGGCCTTACCAATAATTATAAATGATTAGAAATACAAACTAATATTGTTGGTAGAGAATCTGTCTCTCAAAAACAGTGACCAAATGTTATTTTTATTTGTACACAAATCAATAGCTCCAGGCATAAACAGCATCATCTTTATTCATTGATAATTAAAATACGATTAGAAACATACTCCATAGTGCTGGCTGTTTGGGGTTTGCCCATGTGCATTTATACTTCCTTAAAATTATCTGTTTTTTTTTCAATCCCTAACTTCAGAGTCTTGCTTCTTCTAACCCTAACCTTTATTCAGATTAAATTTCTTCCTAAACCAATTTGTGGCACTTTATTCATAGTATAACTTTCAGCAATTTAGCTTATAGTTCATTTTCCCCATCTGTTCCTGTGGGAAAATGATACTATCTATTTTATATTGCTGTTGTGAGGATTAAATGAAATAATTCTTATAAAGTAAGAGTAAAAAGTATAAAGAGTATAAAGTAAGGAGGCCCTAAAACATAACTAATATTTATGTAGCATTTGTTCATATTATTTTTCATGAACTACCTTCTTTGTAGATTCATTCCTTAGGTCTTCTGTTGATAATGACTCCCTTCCCTAACTACCCAGAGTGTTGATTTTAACCAACCTAAGGAGTTAAATTATCTCTTTATTTTCTTGTTCTAGACTATTAGGCTCTTGAGGGCAGGGTTTGATTTTTTTATTCCTTGTGAAATCCCAAATCCATAATGCTTTGTCATATTTAAAGTGGATTTAAAACAAACAATTGTTGATAATGAGTGTATGGATAGAAGAAGGAAAGAACAGTTACACTTACTTTTCATAGTGTAGTGTATTTGCAAAGATTTCCCATTTGCACCTATGCTCTCTTGTTTATACCATGCTCATGTACACAAGCATTTAAATTTCTTGTTCATGTCAAGTGTAGTTAATTTTCAGAATTCTTGAAAGCATAATGCATGACCATCAAATAAATTAGAATTGATTTCTTCAAAAAAGACAGTGATTCATTAGAAAAAATTACAGCACATAGTAAAATTTAATAGGAAAAGTAGATGGTTTTGGTTTTTTTTTTTTGGTTAAAGTTGCAGAATTTTGTCTTTTTTAAATTATTTATTTATTCTTAAGTGGTTGAGTTACTTTCCTTTTATATATGAGAGGTTTCAACTTCAAATTTTTGTTTCTCAGCAATTCTTGAGAAGTTTAAATCTTAACTCCATAAGTGTGTATTACAGAAGACAAATATATAAATCAGTAGTGGGTTTTAAAACTGAAGGTCATTTATTTTAACCTTTATGTTAAAATTTATTTTTAACTCTGTAATGATCAAATGAATGGAAGAATTTATATCAATGACAGTGTTGTGTTTTAGAACCAGCTCATCTCTAATTCCTTTGTTTGCTTTTTGCTTTTAAAATTATTCCTGAAACAAGTACAGTAGCAAGATAATTTTCTGCATTCATTTACATAATTGCCATCATAACTTCTTTTATCTGCCATCAATTTACAACTGTAAGCTCAGAATGTTTTTATACAACTAATGTTTTTTACATTAAATTTCTAAAGAACTGTTGAAAGGGTTGATGATTCCAAGCCATATCCTTTTAAATATTAACCTAGATTAGCACAAACAGGTGTCTTCTCATAATGTGAACACAATATAAAGAGGGAAGTCATTTGAACATTTAGAATAAAGAGGGAAATTTTATTTTAGAAACTCATAATGAGATATTTTAACTTGATATTGAAATATAAATAAGAGTAGGAAACATGCATATTTCATGAAAGTAGATATCTTTGTTTTAATGAGTAATTTAAGATGTTTGAAATTATAATTAAAAAATAATGAAAGATTCAAAACACTCATTGTCAGTCTTTACCACACTTATGATGAAGTATATTTTCTCCATCATAATTTTTAAAAAATATCATGCTTTGGCCACATTTAGGCAGTCAGTTTAATCAAATAGGTCACACATTTTCTTTACTATTAGAGTTCAATGTAAATTCATGGATTTTCGTTGAAAGTTATCTTAGAGCCTTGATTGAACAGTGTAGATTCAGACTAAACCGTGTGGAAGATGAACTACCAACTTTAATATGAGATACATGAATTTCTGTCCGATTTGTGAATAAAAATATAGGGAAATAAAATCAGCCTATATAATATGCATACCATATAAAAGGTATATGTTTAATAAGTGATTCATCTTTTAGTATACATATTTAAATAGGTGCAATTGGATTCTACCAATTGTCAACAGAGGTAAGCAAAAATACAGAAAGGTAAGTATATTGTTTCAGGATTTATTATGCAAGATAAACAGCAAAATGCAACTCCTAGGATTTTTTGTCATCACTTTATAATATTCTAACCTGTTTAATTTATGGAAAAGTATGCATTTCTCTATTTGACACTGTGAAATTATTATTATTATACTCACTTGAAGATGATAAGACTTAGAGTCATAGATATTAGCTAACTCCCTGAGGGTCATCCCTAGTACTTGACAAAGCCAAGATGTAAAGTCGGGGTGTCTTCCTTTACAACCTATGCTGTTTCTATTCCAATTACCTCTTATTTATCAACAATCAGTATTACTTAGGAAATAAATATTCATACTTCACTGGCATATTGTCTGGATAAAAATTACAAAATTGAAAATGGAACTCAATTGTAAAATTGGGCAAGCAAATATAGAGTGACATAGTACATTTTAAACTGCACAGTCTTTAATCAAAGCAAGACTAATACCTCCAGACTACCTCTCCTATAGATTCTATAATGAAATCAAATCTACAGTGCCATACTGTGTAGGGCTGGGGCAATATCTTCCAGGCCATATTATATGCTGCTATTTTTCTGGCAGCCAGTATTCATGGGTCTAGAATTCAAGGGGTTTTAAAGGGAGTAGCTTTTCTCAGTATTATCCCTATTGATCCACTAGTGAAATTTTTGCTTTCCAGGCCTAAAAGTTTGGACTCTTTTAGTCTAGTGGTCTTGGATTCCAAGAGAAGAATGCTTCCATCATGGGACACAAAATGTCTACTTTAAAACTGGAAGTTGAGACTGCCACATGGCTACTTTGAGCTTCTGATGCCAGTGAATTATCAGGTGAAGTTATGAGTTTGTACTGGTTGAGATGATTAATCCTGAGTTTCAAGAGCTAATTGAGTTGCTACTGTACATTGTGAATGAAAAGAGGCACATGCCTACAGTGCAGGAGATTCCATGGGGTGCTTCTTCGTACTCTTATATCCTGTGGTTCAAGTCCATCGAAAGCTGCAACCCAATTCAGGGAGGACTGTAGCAATTCAACAACTAGAATCAGGCCCTTTTAAAAGTCTCAGTCACCTCAGTAGGCAAGGAACTTTGACCAACTGAGAGCAGCAGACATAGAAAAGATAGTGGGAAAAGTTAGTGATATACTGGTACAATCATGTTAACAGATGCAGAAATGAGAACTGCAATAGTTATATATATTTATTCCTTATTTTAATGAATATATATTTATTAACCAATTATTTTTTCTATTCTCCTGCTATCTAATATCAGATATGTTAATAGTAATTTATTTTATACATCATTATTTTAATCATAATATATCAGAAGGGGAGGGTGACTCAGCTAGAAGAATGAACATCAGAAAAAAATGGATAAAAGCACTCTGTACCCTTTATGGGGAGAAGGCTAGCATGCTTTTGGTTGTATCTAAGATAAGTGTGTCATTAATCAGAGGCATATTTTTGTCAGTGTCTTGATTTGAAAGTTACATACAATTAAAAACAATGTTTGGGTGTCTAGTTGACAAAGGTGTCAAATTGGCTAATCTGAATTACTTTTCCCAGAGTTCTCTTCCTTGTATGTTTTTGCTTAAATTTGGTCACAAGAGCTATCTATGCAAAACTCAGAAGGTAAAAATGAAGCAGTAGCTGTGTTTACTCAAGGAAGGTTGATTAGCTCTGGCCCTTTTGCAGCTCTTGAAAGTTTCTGCAGTTCTATTGACTCACGGTACTGGCATGGGCCATAGTCTGGTCCAGGGCTCCAGCTCCTGCCAAAACTCTTTCTTCAACATCTTACGTCCTGGGCCAGGTGCAAGTTTGACTCTTTGGCAAGAATGACAGCTTCTCTTGCAGGTCATCTGTGGCAGTGGGTTGGAGGCTTGGAGATGGGGAGTGGCCGATGGGAGGGTCCCATGAGATACAGATGCAGTTTAGAGTTCTCACTGTTCTCTCAACTGCTCACCCATCTTTCAAACCTCACCACCTGTTCTATTATTTGAGGCTTGCCTAGACTGTTGAAAGAGTTATGCATTTTCTTCTTTATGCCCCCATAACAATTTCAACATATGTCTACCATAATGAAAATGGCTAGCATTTCTTTATCACTTATGATTTTACATTCCCAACAGCAATGTATGGGAGTTCCAGTTCCAATATCTCCACACTCTTATCAACACTTAAGATTGTCTGTCTTTTTGATCACACAATCAGTGGCCATCTCCCAGCCCTCCCCTACCCCTGCCTCCTCTTCTATTGAGTGAGGATGTTTCAGTCTGTTTCCATTCCACAACCTGGCAGAGGTGTTAGGTCTAATGAAGAGGCTTGACTAGAACTTAAACCTGGAAATGGGCAGCAAGCAGCCCCATATGCTTATCAGGACAGGGACTCTCAGTGGCAGGACCTCCTCCCCTTGGAGTGGATAATGTTTCACACTCAAACAGGTCTCTCCCCTTCCTACACAAAGTGGGGCATGCAGAGCTGTCATCCACTGGCCCTGACCAGAGCTGTTTGGTCTCTCTGGGAGACCAGCCACTGTGGGATTTCTTCCCCTGCTCTTTTGGACCCTTTGTGCTATGTAAGTTTAATCAAGGGTTAAGAATTAACAAATAATTATGATTAATAAATCATTATACAGATGCCTTTATATTATAAAATAGCAGAAGATTAATATCTGAAATTACTGAAGCTGGCTAGAGTGGTCTCACCCCTGTTTATGGTTATTCTAGACTTAACCTCCCTTGTGGATGCTTACGTTTGTGATGGTTATTCTAGATTGGCCTTACCTTTAGTTATAGATTAGGCTCACCCTTGTGTATGCTTACTACTGGGATGGTAACCACTCCACCCACCTGTTTAATATCCACGTGGAAGACCTTGTAACTGACCTATGTTCTGTATATCCCTATCCAAAATCCTTGTGACTGATCCTAGTTTGCTACCATATGCCTGTCAATCTGGTTCATCCCCTTAAATGTTTATTAATGAAGGAAGCTGTGTCCAGCTCCACACCAACTATCCATTAGCATCCCAGTGTTATAATATATTAGAATTTCTGCAGATCAGGGAGGCAGTTTTGGGCCAGGACGTCACTGTACTCCATTGCTTGCACAACCAATAAAACTCTTTCTCTCTTTGAAACCCCTGTGTCTCAGGAATTGGCTTTAAAGATGCATGGGAAGAATGGTATCATAAGCAATGAAACAGTTATTTGCTGTGTTTCTTTTGTACCTGAGCTTGTGTTCCCATGATGCACCTTGTGACAATGTGCTTCACAATCTTATTGTGGTTTTGATTTATATTTCCCTAATGACCAATGCTGTTCTTTCTTGTGTTTATTGGCCATTTGTATTTTATCTTTGATGAAATATCTATTCAAATAATTTGTACATTTTAAAATTGGGTTATTTGTCTTTTATTGCTGAGTTGTTAGAGTTTTTATATATTCTGAATTCTATGTTAGACTTTTATTAAATATATGATAGGCAAGTGTTTTCTTCCATTCTGTGTCGACTTTTTTCACTTGATAATATCTTTTTTTTTTTTTTTTT
>JAQZBX010068530.1:0-15736 GCA_029593785.1 Cabassous unicinctus | reverse complement strand
ACAAATATCTAGCAGGTGAAAATTTAAAAGTTGAGTGTAGCAGTTTGACGATATTTATAAATTTCAAAAACAGATACTGGATTATGTTTGTGAACTGGTCTTTTCCTCTGGGCATATTAGGTATACTGGATTCAGAGTTTACTTGATTAATGATTAAGACTTTGATTGCACCACATGAGTAGGGTGTTGAATCCTTGCCCCTTGGTGGGTGGGGACTCACAGATAGAAGCCATGGCAAAGGACAGAGCTGAGTTTTCAGGTTGGAGTTTTTGAGTTGGAGTCCTGGGAAGTAAGCACACAGAGGAGCTTGGTCAAGAGGAAAGAAAAATGCCCTGGGAAGAGAAACAAGCCATTAACCTGATAGTCTACAGTTGGCCTTATGGATACAGCAGAGATGACCCCAGAGAGAAGAAAGCCCCAGGAAGAAAGGAAGCCATTAAGACTATACCCTTGCAGACATGAGCAGACATCTTGGTCCAACACATGGCAATAGATTTTGGTGAGGGAAGAAACTTATGCTTTATGGCCTGATAATTGTGGGCTTCTACCCCAAATAAATACACTTTATAAAAGCCAACAGATTTCTGGTATTTTGCATCAGCACACTTTTGGCTGAGATTAGCACACTTTTGGCTGACTAATACAGAATTTGGTACCAGGTGTGGGGTACTGTTTTTGCAATTACCAGATTGCTTGGATGGTTTTATAAATGGGTAAAGGGTATTTTTTGAAGGAATTGTGAGACACTTGATGGAAAAGGACTAATTAGATTTAAAGAGATGGTTGATATGGATATGGATATGGATATGGATATGGATTCTAAAGAGACTTCTTATGATGCCTTAGAAGTAAATGATGAAACTATTATTGGAAATTGGAGGAATGGTGATCTATGTTTTAAAGTTGCAGAGAACTTAGCAAGATAAAATTGTGGTGTTTTATTGAAGACAGCATTTGAAAATGGTGAGCCTAGGCATTTACCTGAAGAACTTTCCAAAGTAAACTCAGAGAATGAAGCTTGGTCTCTCCTTTCAGCTTATAACAAGATGCTAGATGAGCAAAATATGCTGAGAACTGAACTGCATTGCCCAAAGAAAAAAGAAACTGATTCTGGAACTTATGAACCTCTGGGAATCAAGCTCCCAGACAACAGTGCCCCATTTGAGGAATTAACTGAACATGGAACTTGTAAATCAGGATTGAAGAAGCAGCTTTCTCAAAAAGACTTGTGGAAAGTCTTACTTCTGATGACTTGGACCCCTGCTTCTTGCATGCTAAACCAACAAGCTTTTTGATAGAGCTATATGAGCAAAACCATTGTCAGCTTGGACTAAAAGGGACATGGAAAGAAGACATTGAAGGAGAAACCACTTTAAAATGAAAACCATGGAAGCTGAGATAGAGAATTAAGACATCACCTTGGGCCAATAGAGGAACCCCACCCATATGTACAGTGAGTGTATGTTCCTGCCCAATGTTTGGGTAGAATTTTGCTGCTGAAGGGTATAGAGAGGGTGAACCACATTTCACAAGGAATAGGGTGCTTAAGGTCACCACCCCATAGGTCTGGGAGGGGTGGACCCATCCCCCATGAATTAGGAATGGTCAGGAGGTCAAATCATTGCTCTGACAGGGTTGAACCTGTATGCCAATAGTTAGGGAGGATGTTGTCGTCACTTCACTATACTAAGGGTGCTAAGACTCTAACCCAAAGATTATGTAAAGGGTGGTAATCACCCCAAACACTCTTGGAGGGTGGTCTGGAGTTTGGTCACCACCCAGAGGCATGAGGAGGCTTGAACCAAGAAAATGGCCATTGGGGAAGCCTGTGGAAAGAGTGGGTCCTCATGAAACCCCAAGGAGAAGAAACCATCATCTTAAGAATTACTCTCAGACTTTGACATCTAATGAAGTATATCCTACAGTTTTACTGAAATGTAGAGGATACATGACTCATGTTTCCCTTCCAATTTCTTCTTATTGTAACGAAAATGTTTATGCTTTCTCTGTCCATTTTGTAAGGAAGCAGATAAACTGTTTTGTAATTCCAGAGGTCTAAAGCCAGACAAACTGTATTTCTTTAAACTGGTTATGATATGATTTGGTACTTAGTATTGTTAATGAATAAGGTTTTCTGAATATTGTAGTGTCTTTTTGGAATTTAGAGGGTGGAGTGTAGCAGTTTTACATTAGTTATGAATTCCAAAAATGGATATTGGATTATGTTTGTAAACTTTTCTTTTCCTCTGGGCATATTAGATTATATTGTATTTGGAGGTTTACTTGATGAAATAATGATTAAGGATCTGATTGGGCCACATCAGTAGGATATTGAGTCCCTGCCTTTTGGTGGGTGGTAACTCAGAGATAAAAGCCATGGCAAAGGACAGAATTGAGTTTTGATGTTGGAATTTTTGAGCTGGAACCATGGGAAGTAAGCAAACAGAGGAGCTTGGTCATGAGGAAAAAGAAAAGTCCCTGGGTGGAGAAACAAATCATTTACCTGATAGTCTACAGCTGGCCTTGTGAAGAGAGCAGAGGAAATAGGTCCAGAGAGAAGCCAGCCAAGGGACGAGAGGAATGCTGGGAGCCCGAACCCCTTGCAGATGTTGGCAGCCATCTTGTTCTAACACATGACAATAGACTTTGGTAAGGGAAGTAACTTATGATTTATGGCATGATAATTGTGGTCTTCTACCCCAAATAAACACCCTTTATAAAACCAACAGATTTCTGGTATTTTGCCTCAGCACCCCTTTGGCTGACTAATAAATGAAGTAATGGGAATTATTTTTCACTGCTGATGGCAGTATAAATTGATTTCCTTTGAAAATCATTTGGCAATAGCAAATAAGTTGATCAAACACATTTCATACAACTCAGAAATCACACTCCAGGAATTATACTTCGTTGGCATATGTATAGATATATACAAGAAAACATGTGCATCATTAGTCACTGCAGCATTGTTCAAAATAAGAAAATATTTGAAACCACATTGTCTTAATTTGCCAAAAGCTGCTAGGTGCAAAATACCAGAAAAATGTTGCATCTTATATTGGGAATTTATTAGGTTAAAAGCTTAGAGTTCTGAAGCTGTGAAAATGTCCCAATCAATGCATCATCATAGATGCTGTCTCACCCAAGGTTGGCTGCTGTTGATTCTGGACTACTGCCATGTGGCAAGGCACAATAGTGGCTAGTCTCTGCTGAAGCATCTGCCTTCCCCACCTTTTTCCCTGATCTCAGCTGTGGGTGATGAGGCATATGGCTTGTCTCTCCCTTATCCTCTGGACCTCATTCTTTCAGCCTCTCATGGGCCTCTTTCCCAGCTGCTTGGGATTTCTGTGTTTCTGCTGCTTTTCCCTGTCTGTCTCTTGTTTCAGTCATCCATTTATAAAGGTCTACAGCAAGAGGGTCAAGAGCAACATGGGGACATTCTTCACTGAAGCAATCTGATCAAAGGGACCCACACCAACAGGAATGGATTAGCTCCAAGAATCTGATTCTTTCTGGAATCCACAAAATGTTCCAAACTGTCACACTCACCTCAATGGAAAAAATTTATTTATTCATACATTTTATTTAAAATCTACGGATTAGTGATCAATCATGATCATTGTCTTCTCATCCTCTCTCAACCTCTCAAATTTTTTCTCTCCTTTTACCTCTAGGTGTTGAGTTCAGATCTAGCTTCCATTTCATGAATTCTATTTTCATTGGTGTCTAATCAACTATTTAATCCATAAAGTTTGTAACTACTATATTTCCATTACATTTTGATTTTGACTAATTTGATAGTATCATATATTTCCTTGCATTTTCCATTCCTTACATTATATGTCCTATATCCTTAAAGAATAGCTTTTTTCAATAGCCTCTCTATTCTGAGAGGATCTTGGGGATCTAAACCAGTTATTTGTTGTGTCTTCTAATTCTTACTAACATATTTTGCCCATTCATTTCTTAATTTCATATTGTGAGCTCAATTGAGGCATAGCTTGATCTATAGGAATCTTGAAAAAATATAACTGCAGTACCATTTTCCCTAAGAGCACCACCAGTTCAGATTCACTTTTTAAGTTAATTTCTCATTTTGAGGTCTTAGGGTATTTGAGATAGGATAAAATCAGAGTGCTAAACCAAAGAATTCATAGAGCACAGATATATTACTTGGGTGGAACTTTTAAGTACACCTCACTCACAGATCAGGATAAGATGGAAATTGTGAGAGCTAAAAGAAAGAAAAAGAAAAGTAAGATCCTGAATAACAGGCATGAACTCTTATTTCATGGGCCTTTCAGGACTTTGGAAAAAACAATTATATATTTTTTTCCTGTAGATTTAAATTCTTGATTTTTAATTTTGTGTTTATTTTAGGGAGAGACAGATAAGCAATTAAAAAAATTTGTAATCATCAATATTGTCACCAGACTTGAGCATATGTGTTTGTCCAATCACTCATTTTACATTGAAAAATACTTAGGAAATTTTTGCAATAAAATGTCAGGTGAAATTGGGTGTCACCATTAAATGCAATTACACATATATGTATAAAATAGTGTATAAAATAGTATCCAACTATGCATAGTGTTTATAATGTTTTCTCCATTCAACATTATACTGTGTACACTTGACCATTGCATCACATATCTGTCTATCACTATCCATCTTTGTGTGTGTGTATTATGTATACTTGGAAAATATTCTATTACAAAAAATGGTATATAATCATTTATCAAATAAATATTCTACAGTTGGATATTAATATTGTTTCTATGTTTCCAAATATACATATCACTTCAATAAACTTTCTCATATTAACAATTGTGAATGATGGCATGATAATTTTCAAAAATATCTCTATTGCTTTCTTCAGTAATGTATCAAGAAGCAATGGAAAAAGAGTTTGTTCTCCCACTAAAGAGTTATACCTCCCATTGCTAACATAGGAATTATAATTTCATTTTTGCTAATATTTCAGATGACAAATATATTCAATTATTGTTTAAAATATATGTTTGTCTATCAGTTTTTTAAAATATATTTTTTATTTTTGCTAAAAGATACTTGGATTACATAAAATGTTACATAATAAAAAATAAGGGATTCCCAAATGCCCCACTTCCCACACCTCCCAATTTTCCCCACATTAACAACTTCTTTCATTAATGTGGTACAATTATTGCAATTGATGAACACATTTTGGAGCACTGCAACTTAAGCATGGATTATAGTTTACATTGTAGTTTACATTGTAGTTTACACTCTCTCTCACTCAATTCTGCAGGTGTGGCAGGATATATAATGGCCTGTATCTGTCTTTGCAATGTCATTCTGCACAATTTCAAGTCCCATAAAATTCCCCCGAATTACACACATTTTTTTTCACTCTCACTACCCTCAGAACCTCCAGTGGCCACTGCCTCCACATCCATGATAAAAGTTCTTCCATTGAAGGATTGCAAATGTACATAAGAGTACCAGTAAGTCCACTCTAGATCATATTTTATTCCCTAATTCTGAGGATTCTGTGACAGTGATGCCCACCCCACCTACAACTGAGAGGGGCTTAGATCCCATGGGGCAAATGGATGGGACTTTCTTGCTTGCAGTTGCAGACTCTGTTTCTTGAGATGGTAGTTGTCAATCATAATCTCCTTGTTAGTTGTCCTGGTTGAGTCCAATGAACTGGAGAGTAGGTGTTGCAAGTCTGTTCTGGTTCAGTGCCTAACTGGCACATGGAATGCCTAACTATAGATTCAAAAAAGGGGCAGCAGAGCCATGTGTAGGGAAAACCCAACTGAGTCAAACTCTGTCAGACTGGGGAACATAAATTCCAAAGTAGGGCCAACTGACAGGGTGCCAAACTCCTGAACACTCTACCCTGCCTATAGTGTCTGGATGTCTCCTCAGGAATCCTACTTTTTGAGGTTATATTTACTTTGGCAGTCAATGAATTCCTGCTGAGACATGTATAAACATGATATCTGAAATGACCTCCTGACTAACTTTGAAGTCTCTTAGCCATATAACTCATTTGTCTTTACCCTTCCCCCTTTTGGTCATTGTCTTTTTCCAGTTGCATTGCTAGTTGGTGCTTGGTAATAATCCCTCAGTGCCAGGGAGGCTCATCCCCCAGATTCATGCCCCATGCTGGGGGAAAGGTAATGCATTTAAGTGCTGAGTTTGGCTTAGAGAGAGACCACATTTGAGCAAAAAGGAGGTACTCAGGAGGTAATACTTAGGCACCCTACAATACTATGCTAAGTTTCAACTTGAAAAGTAAAGGTTCATAAGTACAGTCATCACAATCAAGGGTCTGTCAATGGTCCATCCTCCTTCACTAGTCACTGTCCCAGAATTCAGGGGATACTTGCTCTCACATTAGAGAATGTGGCAGAAATCTCCAGGATGGAGATTCGATATTCCTTTGTTTATCGAGTGAATCTCCACACACTGTGACTAGGCCACATGAATACTAGAACATATTCATATGTCTTATAGGCATGCCCCAGGTGAACCTCCTCCCATGCATCCCACATCTCTGATGCCCCAGACCAATAATCCTTCCCTGCCACAGTAGTAACAATTCTGTGATCCAAAACTTCTACAAAATTGAAGCCAACAAAACAAATACAATTCATAAGAAAATAATATAATGATGATAGTTTTAAAAATAAATGAAATACATTTTTTTAAAGTCTGAATAAAATAAAAAAATATAAAATTAAAAAAATTTTGACATTATGTCTTTCATCACTTTAAGGTCTGTTGTCTTGTATGAACAGTGATATTTGGTTACATTTATTCACCCAGTGTTTGATTTTTTTCATTTTGTCTTCAAAGTAGCTTTAGGTTACAGAAAAGTTACATACAGAATATAGGTGTTTCCCATACACCCAACAACCTCTCCCTTTTCCCCTTCCCACATTAATAAAATTTTATATGTGGATGGTACATTTGTTACAATTTATGTACAAACATTGAAATATTGATACTACCCATCATCAATGATTTACATTTTGGACTATACACTTTTATAGATATTGATGAAGTTTGACATGGTCTGTATTCATCCTTGCAAGATCAGGCAGAACAATTCCATCACCCAAAAATGTCCCATGCTCCATCTATTCTATTGCTCCCTCCTTCTCCCCTCATGACCCACCAGGATTAAATCATTGAAGGACAAGTTTCATAGTTACTTTCAACAACATGACTTGACAAACTGGCCTGTCCTCCCATATTAGGCACTGCTTATGCTCTCAAGAGACTCCTGACCCTCTACTTGAGAACATAGCATGACTCCCCAGAATGGCAGTCTAACACCTTCCCATTCATTATGTGAGACTCCACTCCTAATACAACACACCATGACAAGATGAATGCTATGTACTCCCTATAAGCTTGCCTTAGGTGTGTCCTGTCGCATGTACCCCTCACATCCAACACCTTAAACCAGTAGTTCTCCCCTGACATATTTGCCAAAAGAACATTCCCGACATTGTACTCTCAACCACATACCTGCAAATCCCCAGAGTTTGCCTACCCCTCCCCCAAGCCTCCCCCCAGTTCCATGGACAGTCTAACCCACCCTCCCCACCCAACCCCCTTCACAGACCAGCACCACCCAAATAGCATCACTTCACAAGTGTTATTCCCAACCACAGCACAACAATACCCTTCCACCTTATCATAAATTTTGCCCATATCGGCATTGACTCACAATCTTCTACCTTTCTGTCTCCTGTAAACCTTTCTTCCAGTCTCTAGCTCCATAATCCTGCTTAATTTGTTTAATTCCTATCAGTGATGTCATGTAGTATTTGTCCTTCAGTGCTTGGCTTGCTTCATTCAACATAAGGTCTTCCATGTTTACCCATGTGTTAATAATGCATTCCTTATTACAGCTGAGTAATATTTCATTGTATGTATAAACCACAATTTGTTTATTCATTCATCTGTTGATAGACATTTGGGTTGATTACAACTTTTGGCAATGGTGAAAAATACTGCCATGAACATTGGGGTGCACATATCTGCTCGTGTCCCTGCTTTTAGTTCCTCTGGTTATATACCCAGCAGTGGGATTGCTGAATCATGTGGTAGTTCTATAGTTAGCTTCCTGAGGAACTGCCAAACTGTCCTCCACCATGGCTGTAGCATTCTAGACACCCACCTTCAGTGGATAGGTGCACCCATTCCTCCACATCTTCTCCCATACTTGTAGTCCTCTGTTTCTTTAATAGCCACCAGGCTAATGGGTGTAAGATGATATCTCATTGTAGTTTTGATCTGCATTTCCCTAATAGCTAGTGATGTTGAGCATTTTTTCATGGGCTTTTTAGACATTTGTTTTTCTCTTTGGAGAAGTGTCTGTTCAAATCACTGGTGCATTTTTTTAATTGGTTATTTGTCTTTGTATTTTTGAGGTGTAGGAATTCTTTACATATTCTGAATATTAGGCCCCTATCAAATATATGGCTACCAAATGTTTTCTCCCATTGAGTAGGTTGCCTTTCACTTTCTTGACAAACTCCTTTGAGGTACACACGTTTTTAATTTTGAGGAACCATTTACCTATTTTTTCTTTCATTGCCTGGGCTTTGGGTGTAAAGTTCATGAAACCATTTGCTAATTCAAGACCCTGTAGATGCTTCCCTACATTATCTTCTAGGAGCTTTACTGTCTTGGCTTTTATATTTATATATTTGATACATCTAGAATTAATTTTTGTGTAAGGTATAATGTAGTATTCCTTTCTCATTCTTTTGAATATAGATATCCAGTTCTTCAAGCACCATTTGGTGGAGAGGCCATTTTCTCCCAGCTGAGTGGGCTTGGTGGCCTTGTTGAATATCACGTGACTCTATATGTGGATACCAGAACTGTCAATTCTGTTCCATTGTTCTGTATGGTTATCATTCTGTCAATACCATGCAGTTTTGACCAGCATAGACTTGTAGTATGTTTTAAAGTAAAGTAGTGTGATTCCTCCTATTTCATTTTGCATTTTCAATATATCTTTGGCTATTTGGGGCCCCTTGCACTTTTAAATGAATTTCATAATGAGCTTTTCCAACTCAGTAAAAAAAAAACCTCTGATAATTTTTTTTGGGAGGGTATTAAATCTGTAAATCAGTTTGGATAGGATAGACATCTTAATGAGGTTTAGTCTTCCTATACATGAACAGGGACTATACTTCCACTTATTTAGGTCTTCTGTGATATCCTTTAACATTGTTATGTAATAATTTGCACATAAGTCATTTACATCTTTAAATTTATTTCTAGATATTTTTTAGTTGCTATTGCAAATGGGATTTTTTTCTTGATTGCTCATTTTTGGTGTACAGAAATGCTACTGATATTGCACATTAATTTTATAAACTGCCAGACTATTAAACCAATTTATAAGCTCTAGAAGCTTTGTTGTAGATTTCTCAGGGCTTTCTATGTATAGGATCATGTCATCTGCAAATAGTGGAATTTTTCCTTCTTCCTTTCCTATTTGGATGCCTTTTATACATTTTTGCTTGCCTCAGTGTTAGAGCAAGTACTTCTAACACAATGTTAAATAGTAGCAGTGAAAGTTGACACCGTTGTCTTGTTCCCAATCTTAGAGGGAAAGTTATTAGGATTTCACCATTGAATATGATGCTAGCAGTGGGTTTTTCATATATACCATTATCATGTTAAGGAAGTTTCTTTCTATTCCTATCTTTTGCAGTGTTTTTATCAGGAAAGGGTGCTATATTTTGTCAAATGCTTTTTCTTCATCTATAGAGATGATTGTGTGATTTTTTTAAATTTTGATCTGTTCATTTGCTGTTTTATATTGATTGATTTCCCTATATTGAAACATCTTTGCATAGCAGGGATGAAACCCACTTAGTCATGGTGTGAAATTCATTTAATGTGTTGTTGAATATGAATAGCAAGTATTTTGTTGAGGATTTTAGCATCTAGATTCATTAGAGAGATTGCTCTATAGGTTTCATTTCTTCCTGCATCTTTGTTTTGCTTTGGTATTAAGGTTATTTTGGCATCAAAGAATGAGTTAGTCAATGTTCCCTCCACTTCTATTTTTGGAAGAGTTTAAGCAGGATTGCTGTTAGTTCTTCTAGAATGTTTGGTAGAATTGACCTGTGAAGCTTTTGATCCTGGGCTCTTCTTAGTTGGGAATTTTTGATGACTAATTTTATCTCATTACTTGTAATTGGTCTGTTGAGTTGAAAGAAGAAAATTTATTCTTTTGTCAATGTAGATTGCCTGTGCATTTCTAGGAATTTGTCTATTTCCTCTGAATTAACCATCTTTTTGGCATACAATTTTTCAAAAGTATCCTCTTATGATCCTCCTTATTTCTGTGGTGTCAGTGATAATATCCCCTTCCTCATTTCTTATGAGTTTGTATCTTCTCTCTTATTCTGTCAGTCCAGCTAAAGGTTTGTCAATTTTATTAATCTTCCTGTTTCTTAGTATGGCTTGTAATTTTTGTTGGTGTCTAGGCATCTGTTATCTTGATGGATTTATTCAGTTGATTAGCTTCTCTCTCTACCCTAGCATTTTATTTTGTTATTGTTTTTGTGTGTCTGCTAAGATTTCACTGTGACACTCCATTCCTCTTATTCTATTTCCTTGCTCTTGTCTATGTTCCCTTGAAAAAAAAAATTAGGACCAGAGAAAAGGAAATACATGAAAAGACAAAAAGAATAGTTAAAGGTAGAAATGGAACCATATAAGACCCAAGAAAATGAATAATTAACACAAGTAAGTACAGAAGATAAGAATAAAAAAGTGGAGTAGAAACAATGAAATGAAAGACAGAATAGAGAGAAATATATACAATGGATTAAAAGGCCACAATTTTGATAAAAGAGTAAAAGAAAAAAGAAAAGAGAAGAAGAAAAAAAAGTAAAAAAGAAAGAAAATAGAGAAAAAAGGAGAACAGAAATATAAACAAGAAAATTGAAAACCAAACAAAGTGGTGAAATGGAAGAACAGCAGCAGAAAATAGAAAATAGGAGGAAAGAAATGAAATTGCACAGGTAGAAAAAAATCAGTAAGAAAGGGGAGGGGACAAAGAAAGGAGGGATAAAAAAGAAAAAAGAACAACAACAAAAAGGAAAATAGCCTTCCTTCTTTGGCCCCTAAGGAGCTTCTCAGGCTGCCTGTGTACATAAATAACTCTGAAGCCTGCCCTCTGCAGGTTTGGAACTCTTTTAGCAAGTAGAATTAGGTAAATAAAAAGCTAAGAAAAGCTAATGCAAAAAGAATGTCTATATGTTTCCTGTCAGAGTACCAGCTGGATGCCTGATAACCCAATAGATCATTCCTCTAAGAAGAGCTGGGTATTGAACCAGGGACCTCGTACATGCAAGGCAGAAATTCCTCCACTGAGCTAAAGTATCTCCTTAGGCAAGTTAGCCTTTCAAAAAGCTATCTACCCACTTTCCGTCCAGAAGGTTAGATTCCTAACCTTTTGCCAGTGTCTTGCTGATTAGGCATCTGTCTGTCCCTGCCCCCTCTCTAATCCAATTCCTCTCTTTACCTGGTTGGTTAGGATTGACAGCCTACCTGAGATCCCTATCTCCTCTCCCCATTGGGTCAGGGTCCCTTCCAAGATTCAATTTGGGGCTCAGCTGGTCAAACTCAATACAAAGAAATTACTCTGCCCCCTCCCAGATCCCTCTTTCTCCCAGGGAATGCCCCTCACAGTCTGATCAGAGGATCAGAGCAGCAAGCTAGTGGCTCCACCAAGGCTGTTTGTCCTGAGGGCAGAGTATATGTGCTACTTCCAGCCACAGGGGTGAGCAACTCAAAGAGTTTTCCTTTGGCTTCTTTCTCATGCAAGAACCCTCCTAGATGACTCAGGACACATTCCCATTTTATATACATCAAAAGCAGCTCCTTCAGATAGGCCTCTGTCCTCAATCTGCTCCTTTATTGTGAGGTGGTGACATTCTGCCTATTGTTTTTGGCACCATTTTCCCAGAAATCTAAACTTCCAGTACTTGATCACACTTCATTTCTGTGTGACACTCCCTTCCCTCACTTCTCTACCAAGCTAATCCCATTCATCTTTTGTTGATAATTTCTACCAAAGTTACATCACCCCTTTATTCGTTAACTTGTTGAAATCTAATTTGTTTGAGAAAGTAATGTGACCAAATTCAAAAGCTCAATTATTCAACTTGAAGCTAGAGGTAGCCGTTTTGACCAAGAAAGTGTAGGAAAACTTAGGGATTTAACTTTTATAGTTAAAAAATTTTAAAACAGAGTAAATTATTTCCCCTGTAGTTTACTGCTTCTTCTTGCCTGAAATCCAAGCATGATGCCTGGTGGTAAAAATGTCAGTAGGTAATCCTAGGGCAAATGTTGAATGAAGACTTATATTCAAGATGTCAGGGCAGAGAGAAGGAAGAAAAGGGACTCTTTTATTCATTGAGTTCCAAAACATTTTTCACACTTCTTTGTTCTGGTGTGTGCCAGGGGAAGCTGATCCCTATGGACTGTGTCTCCCTTATTCAATTTTGTTGCTTGCTGAATTATATTTAGGATTCCTGATTCAAACCACCAGAAAATCCTGGTGGTGAGAAATCTTGGAAAGAAAGAGGAGAGTATTTTTCACTGCTTTCTCTTTGCTTCATCACACCAAATTTTTTAAAGTAGCTGCAACATTTCAAGATGTGCCAGGCAGCCCTCTCCAAAGTTCCCAATTTCCATTGACTTTGTAAGCCTTTTTCCTTCCCTTGTCCTTCCAAACAAAGGGGTGGCCACCAGCTACTCTCTTTGTCTAAACTTTCTGTGCCTTGTTCTCCCTTCTTTATTCTCATATTTCTATTCAAAATTGTAAATATATCCTTCACTGTAACCACCACAGATGACCTTCCTTACATACCAGATCACTGCCTCCTACTTAAAAGACACCTAGTTGTGCCACTGAGCTAACAGACCAGAACCTCACTAGCCCTCCATTGTCCTTGTTGCCTTAGAAGCACAACTCATTTCTGTTAGTCAGATTTCCATTTACCCCAATTTCATTTCTTCATTCCAGGTTTTTTATTTGTTTTAGTTTGCTAAAATCCTACTGGGAGCAATGTGCCAGAAATGGGTTGTTGCTTATAATGGGAATTTATTAGGTTAAATCTTAGAGTTCTGAGTACATGCAGTGTTCAAATCAAGACATCATCAGAGATGCTTTCTCACACAAGCTAAAGCTGTGGGCAATCAGTCACATGGCAGTGCATAATGGCAGCACATAATGGCAGCTCTGCCCAAATCAAGGCATCAAGCAAAGTGCTGTCTCTGAGCTCAGCTGTGGGCAATTAATCTCCCTTCTCATCCAGACCCCTCTCAGCCTCACAGGGAGTCTCTTTCTGGGCCTCTGTGCTCCACTGATGATAGCCTCAGCCTCCGGGTTCTCTCTCTCTGCCTTTTGGGGTTTCTCCTTCCCTGCTTTATTCTGTGTCTCACTGTATGTTTCTCCATTTACAAAGGACTCCAACAAGAGGGCTAAAACACACACTGCATCATGGCTCAATGAAGTAATCAAATCAAAGACCCTTCCAACTTAATCCAATCAAATCAAAGGGCCCCACACATACAGGAATGGGTTAGCTCTAAGAACGTGATCTATTCTGGGATCCACAGAAATCCCCAAGCTGTCACAATATTAAATGCAATTTTCCCTAGGAAAAAGTCACTTCCCACAGCTGCCAGTTCTTGCATTCTGTAATTTCTCTATTACATTAGCCATCATTTTCCCTTGTAATTATTTTTCAGTTGGTTTTATTCTGTTGGGTTGCCAAAATGCAATATGCCAGACTAGCTGTTGGTGATCTTTTCTCTTCTGTGTTTTGTTGCTTTTAACTTCAGGAATCTTCTCAGCACTTCAATAGGTTTCTCTCTTTCTCTATCTCGATTTTCATCCTGATTATAAAGGATTCCAGAAAGAGGATTAAATTCCACCCTGGGTCACACAATACTGAAGGGATCAAATCAAACGGTCCCACCTACAGTAGGTTTAAACCCATGGGAATGGATTATCTCTAAGGACATGATTTTTGGGGGTCCACCCGGCTTCAAATCATCATGCATTTTTGTCAGCAGTAGACTGTAGTCTTCCTGAAAGTAGGGACAACATATATGGTATTCTTCACTGGTCATCAGGATTATATTCCTAGAAAAGCTCTAGTCCAGAAAGAATTGTGAATAATTATCACAGACTCAAAATCTATAAAGAAAACACTCACTAAACCCAGCCAAATATTTCTTTTAAAAATGATGATGAAATAGTGCTTAGCCCAGGTTTACAAGTATGATTCAGTAAATATAAGAATTCTATTCATCTCAATAATGGTTTAAAAATATCAAAATTTTCCAAATAAATGCAGAAACATATTTGTTGTAGAATATAGAAAACATCTCACCTGCCCCCCCCTCTAGCTCTTCCGGGACCCTATCAACCCTGACACCCGCTCCCCATTCCCCTGCCCCCTCCCAACCCCCCTTTACACGGCCGCTAAGGCTAAGATAAAGAACAGCTTCCCGCATCTCTCAAGCCGCCTAAGTTAAGAAAAGCCCATGTCTCTCAACTGCCGGCGACGAGAACCCACGAATCCCCAACCACCATTCATCTTTAAACCCACCAATCCTTACCCTCCTCCCTGTTCATGCCACAGTCTTCCCACCATCCCTGAGCCCGCCAATCAGCAACCGCCACATCCCCCTATGCCCTATAAAAAGTGTTGCAATTCCTGAATAAACAGACCTGCGCCACTCGCCTCGTCTCCGCGGTCGTCTCTCTCTCTGCGCCGCGTCCGTCCTCCACACCCATCAACCCCACTGGGGGTCCCTCAGAGGCTCCCGATCTCCCCTCATTTCTGGCACCCAGCGTGGGGCAGCGATCGTCTGCAGCAGCCGCAGCGGTTCTTTGGGACGGGTAAGGACTCCGCCTTGCTCCGCAGCTTGACGGACATCCCCTCTTTTCTCTTTCTCTTCTTATACATATAATTGTCTGAGGTATAGATTTTAAGTTTTCAATGCTAATAAAGTGTCTGAATTTGTGTTGGATTTTTCTAAGGTACAAGATTTAAGTTCATTGTAAATAAAGTGCTAGAATGCTTATTAGATTGGGCACCTTGCTTCCATGAATTTTAACACCCTCGCTCCCTGGTGTCCTCTCTTTTTCCTTCTTCCAATTGTTCTTCTCTTCTCTCTTAGCCTCCTCTATCAATTCTACCCCCAACTCTGCACTTCCATTATCCCACTGGCTGTTCTTTGCCTCCTTCTACTCTTTCTCACTATTTTTCTTATTTTCCTCATGTCCCTAAACAATGGGGGCCTCCTTCTCTTCTCATCAAGCCCCTCAGGTTAGAGCTCTCGCCACCCTTCTTGCTTGCCACCAATGCAAGGTCTCTGCTAAAAAGCTTCAAACTTACTGGGACCTGCTCCAGCCCTTCAATCCTTGGCTCCCTACTGCTAACCTCTGGGACCCAGACACTTATCGGCTGCTTATAACTCTGAATATTCTGAAAGTAACCACCCATGCCTCCATTCCACAGCCTCCTACAGAGGCTTGTGTTGCCATGACAACCAGGAAGGGATCCCTAGGGCACTTTTCAAACTAGTAATAGCTCTTCAACTCCAGCTATAGATATTAACCCTTCAAGTTCCAGCAGCAACTTTATAAACCTCCTACTGCTTACATAATGATAAGGCTGTGGAA
>JAQZBX010068528.1:0-15743 GCA_029593785.1 Cabassous unicinctus | reverse complement strand
GTTATTCTATGTTACACTGGTTTCATGGCGGAGGTCACCTCATAGTCCACAATGGCTGCTGGAGCACCAACCATTATATTTCATTTCATTCCTGATAGAATGGTATTGATATTTCTCCCTGGGACAGGCACTGGGCCATTGGTTGACAGTAAATATGTCCCTAATCTTCACACCTACACAAGAGGTAGATCCCATTACAATCACGTTAGACAGATGAAGAAACTGAAGTTTATAACAATGGAAAAAAGTGCACTGGGAGTGGAGGGCCCTGGCTTACTGGCCCAGGTCAGCTAGTGGGTTTTGTTTTGTTTTGCTTTGTTTTGTTTTGTTTTTTTGAGGTACCAGGGCCAGGGATTGAACCCTGGAACTTTGTATGTGGGAAGTCAGCGCTCAACCACTGAGCTACATCGGCTCCCCCAGTTGGTTTTTCCATTTGTTTGTTTGTTTGTTTTGATATCAGGGATCCAACCCGGGACCGCGTATGTGGGAAGCAGGTGCTCAACCACTTGATCTACATCCGCTCCCGCCAGTGGGTATTTTTAAACACAAGACTTGCCCACTCACATTCTTCTGCACTGCACAATGGCAGAAGCGTCGCGTGTTTGCATGAGGATTCAGAAACGAAGACTCGGGGCAGGCTTCATCTGGTTCTCCATCCTTTGCCACCGCTGCCCGCCCCGGGCTGTTTATGATCTCACTGGAGTTTATTTCTGCCAGGCGGGTAACAGCCTGTTCACTCACACTTGTTTTATGACTTCCACTTATAAACCGAGATAGAGTCCAACCAGATAAGGCCCGACCCAGTAAACGGCATGTGCAGCGCCAGCAGTTCCTGCTTGCCCCGGTGAGGGCTGCACGCGGTGCCTCCCAGTGCCTGAAACTGCTTGAGGTGTGGGGCCCCAAAGGGGTGGCAGTTTGGGAATGGGATAAAGTGGGTAGAAGGGGCTGGTTCCTGCAAAACTTTTGCTTCTCAGAAAAGGGGCCCTTTCCTCATCTGTCAGTGCTAACTGGTCTGACATAGTGGCAGAGCATTTCAATCACTGAGCACTGCATCACCCTTGAAGCGCTGGCTGTGTGACCTAAGGCAAGTTACTGAACCTCTCTGAGTCTGTCTTCATCTGGGACCATTACACATATCTATTTTGATGGCGAGGAATAAATGAAATAGAAAAAGTTAAAACAGGGTTGGCATGTGGGCAATATTTGATTTATGTGTATGTTTTTTTCTTTTCTTCACTGTTAGAAATGATTTTTTCAGTTCTTTTTTCAGAAAGACATTTTGGCCTGGGGAGACATGTTTAGCAAGAGGTTGCTCGTGAGGATGTGATAAAAGTCACCCTGTGCCACATTGCTTGCTGGCTGGTGAGTGTGTAGCCTGGTGTTTACTTGACTGCTGTCCTATTAGGTCATTCAAGCCTGATGCATTGATTGAGCATCACTGTGTGCCTGACCTGGAGTTGGGGGCTGGGGGATTGAGGAAAGCCTGGTCCTGCGGTGGGCGAGACAGGTGTCCCGGCCACGGTGGCTCATGGAAGAGGGGACGGGGATCCCAGGGGACAAGCACCCCCTTGTGCATCCTCCCAGGCAGTTTTCACGGCAGACCGTGGGACCTGGGGCGCTTTCTGGAGAACGTGGCATTTGAGGTGCCCTCCACACGGGAGTGAGGCGGCAACAGGCGGAGTTGGGGAGGGCATCCCCTGTGGAGGGAGCGCAACAGGGTCCCCCATCCTTCGCACCAGAAGCACCCAGAGGGCTCCTGAACATGCAGACCGGTGCACCCCAGCGCCTGAGCATCACCCACGAATTTTCATTTCTGACACGTCCCAGGTGCTGCTGCTGCTGCTGGACCACACGTGGAGAAAGAGGGCAGAGGGGCCAGATCCTGGAGGACCCCGAGCACCCCCACCCCGCCTGTGCACTGGGTGGTACTTGTGCATCACGCGCTGGCCGCAGGATCCATTTGCTCATTTATTCATTTGTTCCTTCACTGAACAGGCATCTGCTGAGCCTGACCATGCACTGGACTCTAGGTAGAGGGCTGCAGATGAGCCCAGAGAAGGATGGATGCCACTACATGTGGCGGCACGTGGCCAGTTACGCCATGGGCAAGGGGGCCTCCTGGGAGGACTGTGCAGGTGGGATTTGCTGTTGAGATCTGGGGTGTCCTGGCTGTCTGAGGAGGGGCCTTGTCTTACCCAGAGCCCCCCGCGGTGCTGGAGGGGCGGGTGCTGCAGAGCCGACTTTCCTGGCCATGGAGGGCCACAGAGGGCCACGAGGGCCACACAGTCCATTTGTTAGAATGTAGGGGCAGCAGCTCCAACGGAGACCAGAAATAATGGCGACGGAAACAGGAGAGGACTGGATTTCTCTGTCGGGCAGCCACAGCTGGAAAGGCTGTTCCGTCAGGGACGGGCTCCTGCCCCTACTGCCCTCTGCCTGCTTCCTCCTCAGGCTCAGACAAGACTAGGCTGGGCCACTCCCCGAGGAGCCAGTGAGAACGGTGCCCCCTGGGATTGTGTGATGTGGGCTGCAGCTCACATCACCTCTGCGCCCACCCAGGGGAGGAGGGAAAGCAGGAAGGGGAAGGGGAGGGGGAAAGGTTGTTCCTTCCCGGTAAGGATGCACCCTGGAAGTTCTACATCTCACTCCTGCTCACAAACCACAGACACGGTCACGTGGCCCCGTCTGACTGCAGTGGAGGCTGGGACAGGTCCCTTCTCTTGGCAGTCCTGAGCGCAGCTAAACATTAGGGACCCTACTACCACCTTCCATTATATTTCATTTTCATCATAGGACACCCTTCAGGTAGTGATTCTTTCAAAAATGTCACAGTCCAGCACCTTGCCTTCCTTCTTTTTTTACGGAAGGAACCTGCAGGGATTCAGGGATTTCCTTGGGAATAACTGTTGTGCCCCAACCAAACTCATTCCAGCCCATTGAGACTCTAAAGCAGCACTTCTTAATTCTAACCATGCAACAGAATCACCTGGGGAGGCAGGGCTGGGGGCTGGTAAATAGACACCAGTGCCCAGGCCCTTTTGCCAGAGAATCTAAGTTAATTTGTTTGGGGTGGGGTGGGGACATCAGGATTTTTATAAAGCTCCCAGGAAATGCTCACGTGCATCCAGGGTTCAGAACTGCTTGCCCAGGACTGTTTCCATTTTCCTTTAAAGTATTAGGTTTTGACGCTCAGCCAAGTGGGCTGAAAGATTCCACCGCAGTTAATAGGAGCTATTCATTAATATGTGTGCAAAGGTTGAATCCAGGCTGCGCAGTAAGCACTTAGCTTGGCCTAACCACCCACCAACACGCATTAGTGCTCTTTCTTTGCTGTCCCTGCTGACATCTCCCTGGGGTCCTTGAAAGAGAATCTCCTCGGCCCTTGGGTGCCAAGCATTTGATAATTGATCATGATGTACCTTGTGATGTTGGTTCAATCCGCAGAATGTTTCTTGGGAGTGAGAAGGGTAAAAGGAGAGGCTTTAAAAGTAATGCTTAAAAAAAAAAGGGGGAGCCAATGTGGTTCAGTGGTTTGAGAGCTGGCTTCCCACATACGAGGTCCCGGGTTCAATCCCTCGTTGTGGTGCCTCAAAATTAAAAAAAAAAAAAAATTCACTTCTTTGGTTGTTGTCTTGAGCTGTAATTTAGCTTCTTAATGTTATTTAGCTTTTCTCTACAAAGGTTGCATGTATTTTATACATGAACTTACATATTAATATACACATATTTTGTAATTGTGTAATGACTTTCTCAGTTGGTTTCCATGGCAACCCTTTGTTGGGTCGATGACAGGATTTTAGTCTCTCATTCTCTGCACCCCATCCATAGATGCTGGGCAGCTTACTTCCCTTCCCCAACATGGCCCTCTGGCTCGCCCCTCTGGCCTCTGGTCCTTGGCCTGAGATGTCATCCAATCCTTCCCCCACGGACGCCAGCCCGGGTTGCCCAGCATCGAGGTCTCTCCTGACTCCTTCCTCTCTAAAGAATCCATCAGCCAACAGGGCTGTTTCGGCAAGTTGTTCTCCAAGCATGTCCTGTCTTAGCTGCTTGGCCCTCCCTCTGGACTCTGGGGTCTTTGAGGGTAAGGAGAGCATCGTACTCATGTCTATAATCCCAGAGCTTGGCTCAGGGCCGAGGGCCTGGTGGGAGCTCGGGAGGCCCCCGGTGAGTAAAGGATGGAGACGTGAATTGGTTTCCTTGTGCTTGTTTCTGTCCTCCCGAAGCTGGTGAGAGAGCGAGCCCTCTGGTTAGTGGAGGATTAAGTTCTATCAGGTTGGGTTTCCAGGGAAGGGAAGCTGGAGACCAGTGGGCAGGATTTTGTTCGGGCAACGCTGGGGTGAGCACCTGTGGGCTGAAGGGGAAGGAAGCAGGCTTGAGCATAGGAAGAGGCCGAGCTGGGAGGCAGTGCTGACCCCAAGGGGAGCGCTGGGGCTGGGCTGGCTCTTCAGAGCTGTCCTGGAATGGGCCGAGATGGCTGGGCCTGTACGTCTTGTTCCGTCAGCTGTGGCACACGGGGGAGAGGCCCGGCCCCAGACAAGGCGCGAGCTGCAGACCCCACAAGGGCTGATGCCTGAAGGCTATCTGAGGCGCACCCCCAGCAGGCGGGGCAGCAGGTCCTTTTGAAGGGGGATGTGGTGGCACCTCACCGAGCCCACCACAAGCGCGTCAGGGGGTTGCTTTTTCTGTTTGTTTTTTATTTAAGCAAGTGGACACTGGGTACCAAAATCCAGACCAACTGTATTCTGTTTTGTACTATTCTGAGGTCTTGGTCTTAGTCTTATCACTAACCCCGGAGCCTGACACAGTGTATGGCTCATCACGGGTGTCCCCATTGGATGTGAAAGATGAAGGAGGCAGCCCAGGGGCTGCTTGGCAGCCACTGTGCAATCAGAGGAGAACAAGCCTTAGGATGTCATCAACACAGGAAAAGGTAGGTTGGAGACAGGGGAAGGTACTGGTCCTTATGATACTCATGGAGATGCTGAATCAAGCTTTATGCCTTCTTTTCTCCTTTCTTCCTTCTTTTCACTTTTTCTCGCTTTCTTTTCCTATCTTTATCTCCCTTTTTCCTCTGCTTTTCTCTCTCCTTCCTTCCTCTCTTCCTCCCTCCCTCCCTCCCTCCCTCCCTCTCTCTTCCTCTCTCTCTCTCTCTTTCTCTCTTTCTCTCTCTCTTCCTCTCCTCCCTCTGCTTCCTTCCCCTCCCCTCCCCTCCTCTCTTTCTGGCCTTACTAGCTGCTTCTCTGGGTCTGGTACCTGGGATTCCCTTATTAGGGTAGGGGGATTCGTGGGCCTGAGGGAAGGGGATGAAGTGTGTCCTTTGTCTCTCTCAGGAGTGGGCTATTAGCACACTGAACTTAATAAGATTCCTCACCTCTCCTAAAAGCAGGAGACACCAGCCTCCCCTTGTACTAATGATCTTTTTTGTTTGGGATGCATCAGTCTTTTGCATGCCCATGTTCTTTTTCTGAGAACGCATGGTCTTTATCAGTCTTATTCTGAATCAGCTCAGCACCATAAGTAACCTACACAGTCTTGGAACCTCAGGCCAAAGAGGCCTGTGGTTATAGATCCAGTCTCCCTTGGCTTGACTGTGGTGTAGAAGCTGGTGCAGCCCAGCGGGACCTCTGAATAGCTGCGTGGCCTTGGGCAGGTCACTTAGCTTCTCTGAGCCACTGTCCTCCCTGAGGCACGATCAAGATAACCAAGGTCACCAGAGACACCCAGTTCCTAGTCCCTGGAATTTGTGACTGTTACCTTTTATGGCAGAGCAGTTTTGCAGATGTGATAAAGGGTCTTAAGGTGAGACAGTATTCTGGACTTTCTAGGTGAGCCCTAAATGCCGTCACAAGGATGCTTACAAGAGAGGCAGAGGGAGGTGTGACGCAGAGAAGAAGCCATGTGCCCACGGAGGCAGCGATAGGGGCGGTGCAGCAGAAGCCAGGGAAGACTTGGGGAGGCAAGGCACACTCTCCCCTAGAGCCTGGGGAGCGGCTGGCACTTCGGTTTTGGCTCCAGTAAATCTGCTTTAGGACCTGTAGCCTCCAGAAGTGTGAGAGAACACAATTCTGTTGTTCTAAGTCATCAGGTTTGTGCTAATCTGTTTCAGCAGCTCCAGGAAACTGAGACGATACCCCCCACCCCCAGCGCTGGGGTAGTGGAGATGGGAAAGCCGGGCTTCCCCAGGTTGCTGGCCCAGAAGAGGCAGGCTCCAGGCCCCACCCCAGACTGACTCAACCAGAGCACCCAAGTGCTGGGGGCTGAAGCACGTCCTCCGCAAAAGCCGCGCTCACGTCTTAATCCGCGTGCCTATGGGTGTGAAGCCATTTGTAACTAGGAGCTTTGTATTTGTTACTGTGAGTCAAGGTGAAGACTCATTTGTGAAGATCCTTTTTCGACAAGACCAAGTTGAATCAGGGCGGGCCTTAACCCATATCACCGAGTCCTTATGAGACAGAGGAAATTTGGATGCAGCGTTAGTCAGAAGAAGCCAGAAGTCAGGGAGAGCCACAAGAGGAGACCACGGAGGCAGAGGGGCAGACGGTGGAAGCAGAAATGCCGGCCGAGGAACCCCAAGGAGTGCGGCAAGCCAGCGCCAGGGTAAGCACGGCCTGTGGAGACCTTGGCTTTGGGCTTCCAGAACCGTGAGATGGTGACACCAGTGTGTGTATCTGTCACAGCAGCCCTGGCAAACGGAGAGAGCAGGCCTTGGTGGGGCCTGAGCAGCCAGGCATCTCCATCACGCCTGGGCCTCCCCTCAAGAACCGAGAGAAGGCGGAAGGCAGAGGAAGCTGCCTTGAGGAAGGCAGCTGGATGGGTGTAATATCAAGCACATAAAAAACTTATCTAGGGAAGTGGATGCGGCTCAGGCGACTGGGCTCCCGCCTACCACAGGGGAGGCCGCTGGTTCAGATCCCGGTGCCTCCTAAAGAAGACAGTGAGCTGCCGTGACAGGCAGGCACGGCAAGCTGACACAACAAGAGACACAAGAAGAAAAAACATAATGAGAGACACAACAAAGCAGGGAGCAGAGGTTCCCAGTGCCTCCTAAAGAAGACAGTGAGCTGACGCGACAGGCAGTTGCGGCGAACTGACGCAACAAAAGACGCAACAAGAGACTCAGGGACGAAAAACATGAGAGAAACAACAAAGCAGGGAGCAGAGGTGGCTCAAGGGATTAGGCACCTCCCTCCCACATCAGAGGTCCCGGGTTCGGCTCCCGGTGCCTCCTAAAGAAACAAGGAAGATGAACAGACACAGCAAGTGAAAAACAAGGGGGTGGGGAGTAATAAATAAATAAATCTTTTTTTAAAAAACTATCTATATTTCCATCTACAGCTGTGAAGTGCAGACACACAGTTAAACGACCCATCGCCTGTTCTACGAAAGAAAAAGAGGAAAATAACCGTCTGAAGTCCGTGGATCATTTGCCCTTGATTTTCTTCACTGAGTGTGTGCCCCAGAGCGAGCGTGAGGAGAGATGTCTGCTTTTTCCTCCCTTCCCGGGCGCCTCACGTGGGGCGAGGCGTTTCACAGCCTTGGCGCCATTCCAGCCTTAGCAGCGTGCATTTTAACACACGTGGCTGAAATCGTTTCTGTTACACCTTGTGCAGAACTACATAAATTCATTGGACTTTTCTTCAATAAACCTTTCTTGAGCACCAACTGTGTGCTAGGTACCCTTCCTTGTGCTTACAGCAGTCAACAAAGTAGTAAAGACCCTGACCTTGCAGAGCTCACGTTCTAATAGGGAGAACCAGGTTTAAAAAAATAATAATAATGAACAAGGAAAGCATCAGCTTGTTAGTCGGAGATGAGTGTTTAGGAGGAAAATCAAGCAGGGTAAGGGAGATATGGTGTGGCAGGTTGAGAGAGTGTCAAACCCCCATTGCAATAGTTTAAAACAAAATCGTTTTGCTACTTCTCACAATTTTGTAATCTGGGCTCAGCTCAGCTGGGGATTCTTCTGCTCTGCACGGAGCCTGCTGGGGCTAGATTGCCCAAGACAGCATCTTCTCGCACATGTCTGATGCCTCACCTGGGACGGCTGGGAGAGCCGGGGCCCGTGGTCATCTCTCTCCTTTCAAGTGGACTTTCTGCAAGACTAGCGAGGGCTTCCTCACAGCATGGTGGTCTCAAGGTAGTCAGACTTCTTATATGGCGGCTGGCTTGCAAGAGGGAGGAAATGGGAGCTTCCAGAACTCTTAAAGACCAGGCCTGGAAAGGTAGAGCAGCACTTCCACGGGGATCTACAGGTAGTAGGAGTCAAAAGCCAGCCCAGATTCAAGGGAAGGGAGAGAATGTCACCTTGTGATGTGAGAAGTGGCAGGCAGGGAAGGGACAGAGCAGCCCTCTTTGGAGATTACCTTCCACACGGGAATATAGGATAACCAGCTGTCCCAGTTTGCCCCAGAAGTAGGAGATTCCTGGGATGTGGGACTTGTTAATGGGATAAGGGCAGAGCAGAGAGATCTGTAGGAGGCTATTGCAGGAATCCAGGCATGAGATGAGAGTGTTTGGACCAGAGAAGTAGCAATGGGAGTGGTGAGAAGCAGACATTCTGCCTTTATTTACACATGCATGTCACTGCACTGTGTTATCATTCCCAAACTGTACTATACGAGGGCAATTGAAAAGCTTTTCAAGGGTATATCAGTCAGCATTTCCAGAGACACAGATCTATTTTAAGGAATTGGCTTACACAATTGCAGAGGCTGGCAAGACTGAAATCCGTAGTGGAGGTAGCAGGTTGGAAACTCAGACAGGAGTGGAGGTTGCAGTCTTGAAGCAGAATTTCGTCTTCTCCAGGAAACCTCAGTTTTTGCTCTTAAGCCCTTCAACAGACTGGATGAGACCCATCCCCTTCTTTGGGGGAAAACTCCCTCACTTAAAGACAACTGACTGCAGATGTTACCCACATCTACAACATACCTTTGCAGCAACCTCTAGACGAGTGTCTGATTAAATAACTGGGAGCTAGAGTCTAGCCAGGTTGACACATAAGAGTGACCGTCATAAAGGGTAATTCTGATTATTCTAGACTTCCACTTGGCCACTTGAATGTATACTGAACTCTGTGTAAGGTGTGAGTCCTCTGGTGTCACTTGCTGTGTGGATGGCCCCAAGTCCCGTCCTGCCATGTGACCCCTAGGATGAAGGACGGAGTCCATGGGGGCACATCCTGACACTGCCACTCGCCTGAGGGGCCAGCCTGGAATCTCCTTGGCTGGGATCCTGGTTTCTCTTCCTTCCAGTTCAGGCCTTAGAAAAGAAGCACAGCATTGCCCAGGAATCTTTACGAAACCAGTGCAGGCTCTTTCTAACTTTTGGTAATCCCCATGTTGTTTTTATTCCCACACAATAAAGGCCGTTTGAGGTTGGGATCAACAGCTTGGAAGGAAAGTCTGTAATTCTGGAAAAAAATTAGAAAGTCAAGTTAAGTATGTTCCTCACATTGACTATGAAACCAAGTTCCCCAGCCTCTGCAGAGGGTAGATCCTGCTTCCCAAATCACACAACTCCCAAATGGCTGTCCCAGAGTCAGTTTTACCCACCTCCTCACCCTTGTCTTCTCAGCAGAAGCTGCTGGAAGCTATGGGACCCAGAAGCAGAGGCAGCAGGGTTTGGTCTTGAAGCAGGTACCAGCATGGAAGGGTGGAGCCTTCTGTCCCATCACTGAGCCTGATGGCAGGTCCTCCCTCTGGGAGCAGGTGGACACTGAAGATAAAGACCCCTTTAGCAGCCCCCAGGGGCTGTTCTGAGAAGAAAAGTCTTGGGGGCCCACTGGGCAGTGAGTGGAGCTGATGGCCCGTGAAGCTTTATCATGGGCTTGTGTGCTGTGGGGTGGGCTGACCAGGTTTGGGCAGAAACGCTGGCTGGGGTTGAGCCATGCCCCCCACAAAAGCCACATCAAGTCCTAGCCTCGAGTCCTGTGGGAGTAAACAGGGTGTATGTGAAGCCCCTTGCAAAGAGGACTTTGAAGATTCCATCAGTTAAGGCGAGGCCAAACCGAACAGCGTGGGCCGTAACCCAACATGACTGAAGTCCTTACAGGCAAAGAAAACTAGAACACAAAAGCAGAAGCCAGACAAGGAGAGAGAGATTGCCAGGTGACAGAGGCACCGATGCATCCACAAGGCAGGAAACGCCACGGGCTGCCAGCAAGCTAGCACCTGAGTGCTGCAGAGCCCGCCGAAGGCACGGCCTGGCGATGCTACGGCTTTGGCCTTCTAGCCTGCAGAACGGCGACAGGGAATGCCTGTTAAGACACCAGTAGTGGCTCTTGTCATAGCAGTCCCAGCAACCACTTTTGAAGAGCACGACGTAAACGCCACCTTCAGCCAACTCTGGGGACCTTCGGAGAGTCTCCCTCCAGCCTTCTTCTCACCAACCCTCTTGTGGAGTTTCTGGGTGGGCCAGCCACTCCCTCCCTGGCCCCTGTGTCCCTCGTCACCCCAGGGACATTTCCTGGGACACTCCAGGTGGTCTGGGTGAGGGAAGCTGGGTTTGGGGGAGCAGAGATGAGCAGGAAAGACCCCCCTCAAAGACCGCATGGGCTCTTGGGGTGGGGGGAAGCCACACTATGGACAACTACAGTTGAGTGTGGTAAGGGCCCTGGTGGGGGTGTCGTGGGGTCTGGGGGTGGGAAGAGGGCACGGCCAGCCCAGCCTGGCCCAGGGAAGGCCTCCTGAGCGGAGTCTTAAGGAGGAGGGGTTCCCCGAGTCAGAAGATGGGCGGGACGGTCCTGGCTAAGGAGCAGGGCTCTCCGTGCCTTTGCCTTCTCCTGCACCTCTCTCTTGCCTCCCCCCACCCCTTCCCCTCCAAACCCAGTCCTTTCAGAGCCACCTCTGCCACGGCTCATCGAGCTTTAAGTGGCAGCCCCAACTCGCAGGAGCCAGTGGGACATGCGGAAAAGACGGGCCTTAGGACAACCGATTCTCGCTCCAACTGCAGGGCTGCTGCTCACTAGCCTGGGGTCCTGTCGAAGGCCTTCCCTCTTCTTCAGACTGGGTGGAGACAGCCTCCCTCCCAGGGCTTAACGATTGAGCCTATCTAACAGCAAAAAGCCATTACTGTACATTTAGTAGGTATGGAGGCACACAGTAGGGCCTCAATCAATGTGCACGCTTTTCCTCACCTCCCTCTTCCCTCCTCCCAGCACACATGCTTCTAGAATGTTCTCTTCCACCCTAGTTTTCCATGCAAGGTTGGTTTGGGGTGGGAGTTTCCATCCTCAGTTGTAGAGTCCACCCCCGCCCCTGGCTGCATTTCACATGAAAACCTCCCACGTCCATCACATCTCATCAGACAAGACTGACGGAGACTAGGAGAGGGGATGGTCTCTGCATTCTGCCCCTGCCACTTACTAGGTCATATCAAGCAAGTTACTAGGCCACTGTGTGCCTCAGTTTCCCCATCTGTAAAATAGGAGTAATAAGAGCACCTACATTATAGAGCTCTGGTGAGAATTCAATGAGTCTATTGACGTGAAGCATCCAGACAGTGTACAGCACATAGTAAGAGCTCAGAAAACGTCAGCTGCTGTCTCTGTTACCCTGGGAAAGAGCATAGCTTGGACGTGAACATGCCAAGATCAGTTGCTACGTGATCTTGAGCACATTTGTTCATATCTCTCGGCTGCAGTTTTTCCATCTATGACAAGAGCTTTAACAGTCTCTTCCTCAGGGATGCGTGGAAGCCACTGATGATCCTGTGAGCCACGTGGCGTGGCAGGGGATGCCCTGTAAATATTCCTTCCCCTTTCCTTTTGGTGAATGGAATTGAAACCCACATTTCTGGCCCCATTTCTCTTGCCACTGGGGCCTGTCAACTGGAATCTGGCTCCTGATCCAGTGGGGTCACTTCCCCAATCCTGGGGCTGCCCCGGCCTTCCCTGCTCTTGCTCCTCTCTGGGCCTCCATCACGGCCGCCCCCTGCCCCAGGCCCCAGCCCAGATCAGCCACGGACTCAGGCCAGGAGGTGGGACAGGAAGGCGCAAGGTCTGCAGTCTCCTGGCCAGGAGCTCAGAGCTGCCCCACAGCCTCCTCAGTCCTGAACTTCGGCCCAACCCAAGCCGGCTCAGCAAGAATGTGCCAAGGCAGCTGCCCAGACTCCTGGGGGCTAAGCTGAGGACCTCCCTGCCCTGCCTGCCACCTCCAGGCCCCTTCCTGTACCTGAGGGGCTCTGAGTCGACCACTTACCTCAGCGTCACTGGTGAACTTGTTAGAAATGAAGGTTCTCAGGCCCCACAGGCGAGCATTTAATAGGCCTAGATGGGGCCTGGGAACCCTCGTTGTCCTCGAGCCCCTGGGTGACTCGGAGGCACCTAGAGTTGGGGACCCTCTGCCTTGAGCCCTTCCCCTTGCGGCTGGCCCCCTGAGCCCGCCCATTGCGAGTGACATCCTCCAGGCGGCACTTCTGGAAGGGAGGGCCAGTGCGCCTTGCTGGGGGCTTGAGGAAGAGCGTGGGGCTGGGGCTGGGGCTGGGGTTGGGGCCGGGGTCGGGACTGGGGCTGCCTCCCCCTGCCGGGAGCGTCTGCGCAGGTTGCTGCCCATGGGCCAGACCCTGACTAAGCCCTTCTCTAGGATTAACTCATTTATTCCTGAAGACAACCCTCCGAGGTCAGACCTGTCCTTCTCCCCATTTCACAGATGAGGACACGGAGGTCAGCGAGGAGAAGCAGCTGGCTTGTGGCCACATCCCTCCCGCCCAGGTTTCCTGCAGAGTCGTGTGCAGCTGCAGCCAGGCAACAGCTATGAAAGTACCCTGTAAATACAGTCTCATATGAAAGTACATTGTAAAATACAGTCACGTGAATGCACTCTGTAAAATAGTCATATGTGAACGCACTCTGTGAAGTACAGTCTCAGATACATTATCAACAAGCTGATCCCAAGACACTAAAAAGAGACAGGCTGCTGAACATTTTTCTTTGTTCTGGGCATTGGACTTCTGCTTGAGGCAGGCCCAGCTCCTGCTCCCTCCATCTCCTCCAGAATAGGTCATTCATTCATTCACTCATTCAGCAAAGATTTGTTAAGTGCCTAATGCATGGCTTTGGGCTCCATCATATAACAGTTGTGTGACTTTAGGTAGGTTATTTAATCTCTGTGCTTCTCTTCCCTTATCTGTAAAATAGGGGTGATAATAATAGTACCTTATTATCTTACAAGACTGTTCTGAAGACTAAATGATAAAATTAAAGGTAAAGAACTTAGAACAGTACCTGTGACACACTGAGCACCAAATAAGCATTTATTTCTATTACCATTATTAATTTGCACACATGGTTCCAGAGGCTGGGAATGTCGCAGCTAACGTCTATGTCTGCCCCACTTGCACTTATATGCCAAAGGGAGGAGAAAGTCAATAAAAGAATACAGGCATAGCAAAACACTGACCGGTGAGGGAGGAGAGTCAGAGGCAGGAGTGGGGTGCAGCCCTGTTCCAGAGAGGGTAGACAGAGAAGTGTTCCCAAAAAGGCAACATTAAAACAGAGATCTGAATAGGCCAAATGAGCAAGCCACGTCAAGGTCTGGGGGAAGAATGTTCCAAGCAGTGGGTTCAGCCAGTGCAAAGGTCCTGAGGCAGCAATGAGCTTGGGACATGTATGCCTCTGCCCATAGGGCAAACTCCATGTTTGGGGCCTTGGACCTTCCCTGCTGTCTGTGTTCACGGCCCAGTTCACTGAGCATCTGCCTGGGTGAGGCCTGGGGACTGGGCATTCAGAGGGGACTACGGTACCAAGGCCCTGGCCCCTAGGAAGAGGGGTACAGCCTGGGGAGGGGGTTAGCACGGAGATCTCTTCAGTAATAAGGAGTCAGAGTGCTGAGGGAAGGCAGACAGGGTGATGGGGAGGCTCAGAGAAGGCCTTGGGTCCTTCCTGGAGGAGGTGGCCTTAGCAGGGGCAGGTGGGGAGAGACTGGCTCCTAGGTAGCTGGATAGCTTGAGCAAGGACATGAAAGGGGCCACAGCATTTCAGTTTTGTTGGACAGTGAGGAAGAAAGGGGTGGGGTGGGGGTGGTGAGGAAGGAGAGGTGAAGAAGTTGGCACCCTCCCTGCAGAGGCGGGGAACTTCTGGAAGGTTCCATGCCAAGAAGAGTCAGGACCACCTTTCCCCAAACAATCCCTAAGCCCCAGCCCTTCCAATTACTCTCTGGCTGCCCAAATAGTCTCCGGAAAGCCACTCTCTGCCTGCCCTTCTCAAACAGCTCCCTGAGCACTCTTCTCCTGGTTTTGAACCCTCCCTTCCCTGCCCCACCCCAACCTGAAACAAAACAAAAAGAAAGCTCTCCTTCCTCCCATGACCTGCCTTCCAGGGCCAGCTCAGGCTCCTGGCATGCTTTTCTTGGCCATAGGTGTCCTGCCTGCCAGAAAGTGTTTGCTCAAGCTTACCCGGATTCCAGCTGGGCAGGCCTGACAGCTGCAGTGATCTATCCCACAGTAATTCAGCTGGGAAACTGTGGACTAGAGAGGGACATATTGCCCCCTCCAGGTCCCTGGGCAAGCTGTGCCACAGCCAGGGCTGGAGTTCCTCATTGCCGGAGGAAATCAAGGATCAGGAGTGGAAGGGCCTGTCAGGGGGCAATTGGGATGGCCCAGTCTGGTGCCCCTCACTGGCCGATGGGGTCTAATGTGCAAATGTCTGCTAACTTCACTCACATATTGTCTATCCATCTACAAACATGCGCCAGCACCCCTGTGCACACGGCAGAGACGGGGTCGCTGGAAGCTGGGTTTGAATCCCAGCTCTGTCTCTTACTAGCTTTACCATCTGGGGCACATAGCCAGGGTCCGTGCCTTGGTTTCCTCGTTTATACAGTGAAGACGATCAACTCTACTCGCAGAGTTATCATGAGGGCTGGCGATACGGCACACTGGAAGCACTCAATAACAGGAGCTGCTGCCGCCACTTAAGATGCGAAGGGATCTGGGGGCTTGGGGGAAACCTGAGGACCCTGCTCTCTCTGCTGGCCCACAGCGCGGGAGCATCCGGCAATGAGGACTTTCTCCTTTGAGACGGAGACAGCGAGTGGCAGTGACAGTGCAGATGCCCCTGGGAATGATGGAGCTCACCTGTCAACAGCAGTCCTGCAGGTGTGCACACGCCTCACGGGGTAGAAGCACTCAGTTACCCCCACACCGTGACTCCAGCAGCCCTGCCCTCGGGCATCTCCCCAATTTTCCAAACAATCAGAGATAAAGTAGCATGTCCAGGTTCTCCCAGAAAGCACAGCGCAGGGAAGAACAGGAGGTCCAGACCTCCTAATCCCAGAGACTGGGCGTCTCAGCCTTTCTAGACCGTGTCCATCCACTCCACGCCTCCGCACCCCGGCCCTGCTGTTCCCTGGAAGAACCGTCCCGCCCTCTCTGTTGCCCAAATGCGGCGCCGAAGCCTCCCTGAGGCTCTGGGTGGGGAATCAGGGTTCCACTAGCTCTCACTGCCTGTGGCAGCTCTACTCCAGCCCTATGGCAAATCACCCAATTCTGTCTTTGGGCCTGCGACCCGGAGCCGCCCGAGGGCCAGGGCCTTGACTTGAGAAGTGGGTCCTTCTCTCCCGAGACCCTATGGCTCTTCGCCTTGGGTTACAGTTACTTGTTTCCTGTCTCATCTCCCTACCCTGGCTGGCGCCACTTTGAAGTTCTGTTAAAGCCGTGCCACTGCTCAGTAGCCAGTCCTTTCCCCAGCAACGGCTAAGTTAAATCAGGGCTGAATTGCACAGGCAGGAGGGAGAGGGGCTGGAACT
>JAQZBX010068527.1:0-15735 GCA_029593785.1 Cabassous unicinctus | reverse complement strand
GGGAGGGAGGGAGGGAGGGAGGGAGGGAGGGAACATGTCTCTGGAACCACACTGCCCTTTGGCTTCCAGGAGACACCAGGCCCGTGACTGAACCCGTGTAGAATGGGAGACACCGCGGATTTACTTCACAGGCTTATGGTGAGGATTCAGTGAAGTAAGACATGGGAGGTGCTTTTTGCTCACGAGGCGGAGCTGACCTTGCACAGGTGTTCCGCAGCCCTCCTGCCCCAGGAGCTGCTTCCTGGAGTCTCGTTCTAGAACCTGGGCACTGGCGTGTGGAAGCCGTTCCCCACGGAGGGCGCGGCCCCACAGCTCAGGCTCCTCCTCACTCGCCCTCTACCCACAGGGCTGCCGGCAGGGGACCCCTCGGGAACAAGCCAGCCTTGGTGGGCAGGGTGGCGCCCAGGCCAGCGGCAGCCTCCCCGGGACCCTGCTGGACAGGCAGATTCTCGGGCCACCAGACCTCTGGAGCCGGAGCCCCTGTGCTCTAAGGAACCCGCAGGCCACTCTGATGCACGCTCAAGCTGCAGTCACTGACCCGTGGGCCCGGAATCAAGCCCCTCGAGAAGGAAGCGGCTCTGCCGAGCGACCGCTGGGGGGCAGCCCAGGACCTCGCCGGCTGACGGTGGGCTGACCCAGCGCTGTGAAAGCTCCCCTGCCCCTCCTGCCTCCAGCCTGCCCAGGCCCCCACGCAGCGTGTGCGGCTCTGGAAACCGCAGACAGGACCCAGCCCTGAGTCAGTTCTTCAGCAGCTCCCTGTGGCACGAACGGTGCCCAGTGGGTGGCCCTGCACGGTGCGGGCGCGGCGAGAACCAGCCCCGAGGATGGCAGAGAGGCCGCAGGAACCTTTGTCCATGTGAGGAGGGAGAGTCTCCTGCTCTACCAATGCCAAGGGGACCCCGGTGAAGCCTCTGGCGGCTTCCTACGAAAGCCACGCTGGAGGGGCTTTCTGGTGACGAGGATACTTATCCGCTGATGTGCCCCGTTCCCAGGGCACGGTGAGTACTGTGATTGGGGGGCCCTCTGGCACAGGCACCCCATCCAGCCTTACTGCTGCAAAATCCAGCCACTTTGGAGGAGCCTCATCAGTTCCCTGCAGCTTCCCCTTATGGGTCTCACAGATGCGAAGGAAATTAGAGTAATTCACAGGCAAATGAGGAAAGGCAGAGGGGCAGTCCTTAAGAAATGGGGTGAACCAAGCCATCACGGGTGGGGTTGAAAAGAAGCACAGCTGTAGGGGGTCGATGGGGACCCCTGCCGATCCCCAACATTAAAGGTTGGGTCTCCCCAGTCTAGGGAAACCTAAAAAGCCAGGAAGCAAATAAGATGGCGAGAAGCCTGGATCGTCTGGGGCAGGGTCCCTGGCCCAGCTCCCAGATGCCCGCACAGATGTGGGTAAGATGGTCAGGCAGTGGGAAAGAGGCACTTCTGGGGCTCCTTCCACGGGAGCACCATGTTCTCTGGTTCCAACGCCTGTTGATGAGGTCCCAGTGGGGCTTCTTGAAGCTGAGAGGATACGGAAATGCAGGGGTTGACGGGAGTGAGGTGCCAGTTTGGGGTGTTTGGACAGACTTTCTGTGAAATGGGGACAGATGTGGCTTCTGACTGCACAGCAGAAGGCATCTTAGCCCGCCTCTCAGGCACTACTGATCGGACAGGCTAACGGGAACCAATAAGATTTTCATTTCAAACAGAATAGAAGCCGAGAGCTGGAGCAGACAGAGGCTCTGGGTGCAGTTTAGACCGCGGCTTCTGGAAGAGCCCGGGAGCGCCCCTGGTGATGCCCGCCGGGATTTTGGATGAGAAAATTTCCGTTTGAGAGGCAGATGGAAGTGGATCTGGGCTTTGAGGCCGCCTGAAGGACACAAGACGACCTTGAAGCCTGCAGTGCCCACAATATTTTGGGGGACGTTGGGGAAATGCTCTCCTAGGGAAGGCCATGCCCAGAAGAGTCCGTGATGAAGTGGAAACGGTTTTTGCTATCGGGGAGTGGAAGGGTGTCCTCCCGAGCAGGGGGCCCCTCTTCCCCTAGGACTGGCTTTGGAATCCCTGAGGCGCCTCCAGACCACATCGCCACTTGGGCGGTGCCCAATGAGCAGCTCTCCACCCATCATCGGAGAGCTGCTTGCTTTGTGACAGCTCCAAGCTCAACAGCATCTGGTTCGGAAGGCTGCCGTCTGGTCAAAGAGGGTAAAATCAAATCAGCTTGGGGGTGCTGCTTGCCCCTGTGTTTGGGTTTTGTTGACTCAGGCCAGTGGCCAATGGCCTGGCTGCATGGGCGGATGGGCAGTGGGAAGCTGGCCTGTGAAGGGGCGGCCCATGCAGGACGCTGCCCCATGCGGCATGCCCATCAGAAGATCCCCTTCCAGAACCGGAAAATGATTAGCATCGACGAGTAGATAAGCGGGTGAGCGAGCTTGAGGAGGCTGCTGGGGTCCGTGGAACAAGTGGGTGCTGGGTCCTGCAGCAGTGCGGGGATGTGCCGAGCCTGGATAGACCCTCTCACAGGCTCGGAGGCGCAAAGTGCTGGGACCTGCTCTTTCTGCCAACCAGAGGGACGGCAGTGCAAGGTCGTGGGGCGGGTCTCTGGGGAGACCCTACACGCTGCCGGCAAGCCGACGGACGCGAGCAGCCCCGGGAGGCCACAGGCGGGTCCTGACAGCAGTGGACACTGTCCTGGGCTTGCTGACCTGCCGGTGGGTGCAAAGGCTCAAGGTCCTACAAAAGGATTGGGACAGAGGAGGCGGGCGGCTGGCCATGCTTTTTCAGGACAAGGGGACAGTCGCAGCTCGGCAGGTCCGGCCACGGGGAGCAGTGATGGTCTGACAGCGAGTCGGAGTGGACAGCTGAAAGGCTGGCTGTCCAAAATGGGAGCCACGGGCCGACACGCCTTCGTGAGTGTGCTCACAGTCCACTCACAGTGGCACAGGTGATTCTCCGCTCTCCTGGTGGATCTGGGGACTAGCGGGTGGGTGCGTGCTGGGAGACGGCGCCGTTCTCCCCCACGTCACCTCAGCACGCCTCCTCCCACCTGGCACAGTGGTCCCGGGTCAGGATTGCCCGAAAGAGGGACGAGTCTTACATGAGGAACCGTGAGTTTTTTAACCTTCGCACCAGGGTTCCCAGGGCCAGGTGGGAGCTGTGCCCTCCCCATCCGGCAATTCGGGGTTGGCAGTGAAAGCCGCTGCGGTGCTGGTGGCTGGGACAGCCCGGGTCTGTGCCCGTGTGCCCCTACCCATGCCAACGGGCGTGCGCCAGGGGGCTTGCGCCGCTGGTCGTGCTGCCAGCAGTCGGACCAGCCCAGGGGCCGAATCACACGTCCTTTCCATAGATGGAAGGACTGGGGTGAAAATAGACAAGTGGAGAGAAGGAGAAGTGATCGCCGAGGATTAAAGGATGAGCAGACGGGCTACGCGGCGAGGGAAACAGAATGCTGCATCCTCTCTACCAGGGGCTCGAGGGCGCGAAGGGTGCGCCGCGGGACGGCGCCTGCTTTCCGGCCTGACGGTGGAGAGGAAGCCGCCAGCCCCGGCGGTCGCGCTGGGAGGCGTTTGGGCCTCGACGAGATAAGGAGACGACGGCCTGAGACAGGCGCTGGCCTGAGCGCAGTAAAGACCTTGGTGGGTTTTGCCTCCCCCACTCCCCACCCTTAGAATTTCCCAAGAGGGTCTTTTTCCTTCTGGTGGACTCCAGACCACAGCTGACAGTTTCTGCTGAGGGGGTGCCCGGGTGGGGCCAGCGTCATGGGTGGTCTGGGGGGGGTCAGCTTTGGCCCCTGGGAGGGGAAGGGGGCTGGAGAGCGGGTTCCAGCCTGTGGGCATTGGCACACTCCATCTCGCCCACAGAAGGAAGCCCCCAAATCCTTGGACACCTGAAGCTTGGAGAGCTTCCATGCTTGATGACAGACGCCATGTCCAGGAGGGCGGCGCGTCCCGACCCCATGCGGAGAGGACGTGGACGCATGCTTGGGGCCCTCCCCGGCCTCGCCCTGCGCGTCCCTTCCTTTGTCGTCTGCTTTGTGTCCCCTTTTTGCTGCAACAAAACTGAAATTCTAAGTATAGCACTTCCCTGAATTCTGCGAGTCTTTCTAGTGAATTCTCAAACCTGAGGGGCAGTGGGGCCCCCCGAACTTGTAGCCAGTTTGTCAGAAGTGCAGGTGGCCTGGGAAGCCGGAACTCGCAGCTGGCGTCTGAAGCGGGAGCAGGGGCAGGAGCGGGCACTCCGCTGGGTGGAGAAGGGCCTGCCCGGCTCCCGTGGAGCCCGAGCTTGCCGCAGCCCCCACGCAGCCGGTGCCCGCTCTGCCAGGCGCCACGCCGTCACGGCCGCTCACAGGCCCACCTCCACGCCAGGTGCCACGCCCTGCCCGTGTCCTCAGCGTCCTGCTGCCCAGCTGCTCGCTCCTGTGTGCCCTGGGCTTTCTCTGGCTGCTGGTGCCCACTGTGGCGCCAGGACCACCAAACTCTGTAAAACGGGACCCTAACAGGCCCTGCCTCAGGGCCCTGCTGGTGCCCCCATAGAACAGGTGACCGCTACGGGGTGGCCCTGCACTGCCCTTCTCCCGCCTCCTCTGCGAGCCCCTACCCCAGACGCGGCCGTGTGAGCAACCCCGGACAGGGGAGACCCCCAGGGGTCCAGCTCACGGCAGCTCCCTGCGCTGCTGCCCCTGCCCCCGCCCTGGGCCACCCTGGGCTCCTCCTGCCCGCCCCCCTTCAGACACCTGAGACGCTCCTGAGTTTGCATCACAGGGTGTAAGACGACCCCGGCGCAGCGGCGGCCAGCTGAGCCTGGCAACTTGGCAGGGCAGCAGGCGCTGGTGGCTCTTGGCACTGGACTGTCTCCGGCTGAGGAGCTGGCGACACCGCCCCTCGCCTGCGTAGGAGCCCGCGCTTTCTTAGAAGGGGGGCGAGGGGCCCAGACCTTGCCCTGCAGCCACGTCGCCGGGACCTGCCTCTTTCTTTTCTTTCTTTTTGACTTTCCTCTGCCTCTTTCTTGCAGCTGCCACCTGGTTGTTGCTTTGCCCTTGGCCTTCACTTTGTGGTGGGCTAATCCAGCCAGTGGCTGCAGCAGGCACTGGTCCCCGTGCCTTGATGTAAGGGGCTCCGAGGCGCCCCCACCCCAAACTCCTCCCCTCGTGCTGTGGCTGCGCACGGAGCGCTGGGGCTCGTTCCGAAAAGGCTGGCAGGCAGGACAGGCTCGTGCACAGTGACCGCAGTGGCCATGCGGCTGTGACCTTCAAGACGGTGCCAGTGGGCCCTGACGCCCTCGAGGCTGGCCCCGGCTGCTCCCTAACCTCAGGGAGGCTGAACTCGTCCCCCTTTCCCCGCAGCTGCTCCAGGAAGAGGCGAAGAGCAGAAGACGCGGCTGACTCAGCTGACGCCCACTGGCCTCTCTCCCGGCCTCCAGTTGTCCTCTGGGCTCTCCAGGACCCGCGGTCGTGGAGCTGACCCGGCCTCCTCTGTGCTGGCCTGGCCGAGCCATGTCAGCCCCTCTGCCGGGCGTGCCGGCCTGTCTGGGCCTACTGGGGACGTGGGGCTGGCCCGAGGCTCATGTCCTCTCCCTGGGCACCCCTCAGACCTCTGGATTTAGGTCTTGGCACAAAATGGCTATTGAGTTAATGAGCCAGCGGGGCAGCCCCCGGGGCTCCCCAGCCACCCCGTGCACGCCTGCTCTCGATTCTCTCCAAATGCGCTCCCTGCTCCGTGCCCCAGGAGACTGTCCCTGCCCGCTAGCTTCAGGCTGGGTGTGACCCAGGGGAGAGGCAGCGGGGAGGGGGTCCTTTATTCCCTGCTCCCCAGGCCAGGCCACAGCTGTTAGTCGGGCAGTTCTCTGCCTGTGGATTCCGGGCTCCCTGCCCTCGACCTGCCAGCCTGGGGTGGTGACAGACTCCAGCTGCTGATACTGCTCCATCCACGAGACCCCATACCTGCCCAGACCTCTGTAAGTGGCCCTTTAGTGGCACCCCCTGAGCTATCCTGATTTGAATTTGCACCCCTTTCCTCCAGGACCCTGCCTGAGGCAGCGTCTTTGTTCTCTGCTGTACCCCCCAAAATCTACCTTTGTAGACCCCAGTCCCTGGGGAAGGCCCGGTCAGGGGCCAATTCTCCAGTAACTCATGCCAGGCCCACTCCCCACCTCTGTGGACTGCACCCACCTCCTGTGTTCCCCCAAACATACCCACTAGACCTTCCTCCAGTAATTGGGAACCAAGGACTTAGAAGTTGTGTCTTTTCTTCCTTCGCCTTCGGGCCTGATAGAGGCATGGTGGTCCTCCCCAACCAGAGACCCCATCCCCAACCAAATTGCCAGGTAACCAGACAGGTAGATAGACAACTAGGCAAGTAGCTGGCCAGACAACCAGATGGCCAGACGAATGGGCAAGCAGACGAGCAGGCAGCGCCCTGAGGTGGACTCTGCTGGCTGGCTGCTCCACTCCCCACGTCTTTCTCCTGGTAGAGATTTTCCCTTGGGGAGCCTTCCTCCTCCTTCTCAGCCCCCTGTTCAGGGGGCTCCCATGACCTAGGCCTGAGCCAAAGCGGGCCCCAGGGCTTGAGTAACCAGGAACCCTCCTTGCGGGCCTGCTGAGGTCTGGAGCTGCTGCCATCCCCTGAAGTCCAGTGCAGGAGCCAACCTGGAAGGAGGCAGGGCTGGGGGAGACACAGTGTTTTGGCCCTGATCAAACCATTCCTGAAGGCAGTCGTCCTGGAACCGTTCAGTGGTGTGAGCCAATGAATTCCCTGTGGCCTCAGCCAGTTTGGTGTTGTGCACTCACTTCCTTGCAAAGGCAAGTGCCTTGCTGGCATGAGAGCCCCTTGGCCTGTGTCACTGGAGACGTTCCTTCATCTCCTGGGCTTGGGCTTCTTGTGGGTAGCCCTGGGGAGCTCCCTGCCTCACGGTGCTGGGCAGGGCAGGCTGCTGCCATGCACGTGCTGCCAGTGAATGGGGCAAGTTTTGCCATCGTACCTGGGAAGTGGGGGCTCTCGGAGTCTCAGGACTTGTTGCTCCCGGGAGAGGAGCCAGGGCCCTCCCGTGCCCACCCTGCATCCACAGGCCTCAGGCTCCCAGCCAGTGTGACAGGCTGATGCCGCGGCAGCGAAGGCCCCTTCTTGACCTCTGGGCTCTTCCCCTCACCCCCACTCCATATCAGTGTGCAACAGGAAACTGAGCACAGGTTTTTTGGGTTTTTTTTTTGAGGCACTGGGACTAGAGATTGAACCCAAGACCTCGTATGCAGGAGGCCAGCGCTCAACCACTGAGCCACATCGGCTCCCCTGAGTTGGCTCCCTTGTCTGTTTGCTAGTTTGTTTTTTTGGCTCATTGTTTTTGCTTGCTGTCTGCTCGTTGTTTGTTTTCTTTAGGAGGCACCAGGAGCAAAACCCAGGGCCTCCCGTGTGGGAGGCAGGCGCCCGAGCTTGTGCAGGCGTGTGAGCTTGCGTCTGGGTCTGTTGCAGAGAGAGCAGTAATGGAGGCCAGAGGTGCCGTCACTTCCCAGGAAGTGCCGGTCTCCCCCACGGCCCAGTTTTCTGCCCCCAGCCTCATGGACTCCGCAGCTCTCCCCTGCTCCCACCTGCTCCCCTCTCGGAGCCCGCTGGGAGGTCGGAGGGCGCCCTGGACAGCATGGTGGGGTCGCCCGCCTGCGCTGCAGCCGCCTCCCTGCCTTGGCACCTCAGGGGTCTGGGGCTCTGTTGGGAACAAGAGCTGCAAAACCTGGATAATTATGGCCCCAAATGTCCCCAGGGGCCCGAAGGGAGGGGCTATTTCAATAAAAATATTTAAAGAACGGACAGAAATACAGTAAGACATTGACAGTGTACTTTTTTCCTGGGAGTTGCAATTATGGGTGATTTCTGTTTATGTCTTTGTGTTTACTTTCATTTTTGAAACATTCTACAATGAGCATGAATTATGTGCACAATAATTAAACATGAAACTGTAAGAATAATTATAAACAGCCCACACCTAATTCCTTGAGTGCCAGCTTCCTCGCCCACTCCCATTTCCATAGGAGAGCTTTTACTTCCTCAACTTGTACTATAAAAGCATCTCTGCAGGGGAGCAGATGTAGCTCAGTGGTTGAGCGCCTGCTTCCCATGTACGAGGTCCTGGGTTCAATCTCCATTACCTCCTAAAAATATAAAAGCTTCCCTGCATACAGGGAGGTTGAAAGAACAGTGCTCTGACTACCTGTGCAATATACAATATACCCTGCAACCTAGGCTCACCTAGATTGATGTTTTTTCATATCTGCATTATATATTTATATTGCATTATATATTTAAGTTGAAATAACACTTTTTTTCTGAAAGTTTGAAAGTAAATTACAGATGTCACTGATATTTTACCTCTAACTACTTCTGCCCAAATCTCCTAATAAGGACCTTTGTAATCGCAATGCCATTATTACTCCTAAGAAATTAATACTAATTCCATGATAATATCTAAAATCCAGTCCATATTCAATTTCCCAGCTGCCCTAAGAATGGCTTTTATAGGAGTCTATTTCTTGAAGCAGGATACAATCGAGGTTCTCATGTTGAATTTGGTTCTTTCTCTTTAATCTCTTTTAATCTACAACATCCACCCCCCAACACACAAACTTTTTTCCCTGATGACTTTAGCTTTTTGAAGAGTCCAGCCCAGTTTCTTGTGGAATGTTCTACAATCTGGATTGGTCTGTTTCCTTGTGATGCCAATTTACTTGTTCTTTTACCCTCTGAATTTTCTGTAACCTGGAAGTTACATCTGAGGGCTTGATTATATTCAGATTAAACATCTTTGGCACAAATACTTCATAGGTGGATCATGGCATCAGGTTATTCCATTATGTCTGATCACTTGGTGAAACTGATTATCTCCCCATTGAAAACATATGCAAGGAAAAACATTTGCAATTAAGTGATCTGTAGGGTTTTATTTTGGCATCTTGTAAAAACCTTGTTCCTGTCAACTTTTATTTAATGGTTTTAGTACCAATTCATGATCTTTGCTGGAATCAGTTATTACACTGGGAATTAATGAAGTGGTGATTCTTTGGAATGTCATTATGGACCCACCCATGGGTCATTATTAATCAATGTGTTACAATCAGTCACAATCATTATTCTTTCTGATGCCCAACGTATCCCACATTTGGCCAATGGGAGCCCCTTCAAGCTGGGTCCTGTGTCCTTTTTACATGACCCAGCTAAACCTTTGAGAGCTTCCTTGCTTTCTGGCACAAGGTGATCTAGGCTCACCTTGTACAGTCCCTGCCCCAGCTCTGGAATCAACCATTTATCCCAAGAGCAGTAGTTTTTAAAGTGGGGAATGGTATTTAGACAACAAGATCTGGATGGTATGGGTGCTCATTGCTGTTGGGCTGTCAATGCTTCTGGTGTCTGTCTTCAGACAGAGGTAGGAATTATATATTTTTAAATTATGAGTTTATATTAATATTGCTTATTCAAATGTAACATTATAGGGTTTAAAAATCCTTTGATATTTTTGTTCTCATTTCTCTTACACTGAAAACATTGGTTACTACATTGTATACGTTTGTGTGTGTGTATATATATATATTTATGATAGTTTAATAATAAACCTCCTGAAAGAAGGGTAAGATTTCTTTTTATATTTTTTATCATTGGAATATATTCCACCATAGATTAATATTTTCAAAGTTTAATGAAATAATTTCTTTTCTAGGTGGTTATTACCAATGTGATATATAGTTAGATATATTTATTTTGTTGTGTTCAATTTTATACTTTGCTTTTTTCCTTTTGGCTTAATTCTAGTTTTTGAATATCTAAAACATTTACATGGTTTAAAAGATAATGGCTTATAGCATAGCAAAGTCTAGCTTCCATTCCTCCCCTCCATTACACTCTCTGCCACCCCCTATTGGTAATCCTTTTAATTTATTTCTAGTTTATCCTTCTGGTGTTTATTACTTAGTTTTATCAGCAAAACCAAGCAAATATGTATATAGATCTACATTTACCCCTCATTCTTATGCAATAGGAAACATATTTATACATATTGTTTGCACTTTGCTCTTTTCACTTAAAAATACATCCTAGAAATTAGAAATTGAATATTTACATCAGGGGAAGGATAGAGGGATTGAGAGGTGACTGGTAAAGGGTAGGGAGCTTTACTTTTTGAAGTAATGAAAACGCTCTAATATTGATTGTGATGATGAATGCACAACTCTGTGATTATAACAAAAGCCATTGAATATACACTTTAGATGGATTGTATGGTATGTGAATATGTCTCAATAAAATTGCTTTAAAAAATGAAGCTAGTAGACTTGGGAAAAAAAATCCTGGAAATCATTCCACATCAGTGCGTAGAGATTTTTCTCATTCTTTTGTACTACTATAGAGATGTACCTGAGTTTGCTCAACCAGCCCCCTGTAGAGAAGATATATGGGTTGTTTATGATCATTTGCCTTTACAGATAATGCTGCAATGGAACGTCTTGTGCAAAGTTATTTTTTATCATGGAGGTGGTTTTAGGGGAGATTCCAAGAAGTGGGGTTGCTGGATCGAATGCATACGTACCTTTGTAGGGAAGCTCTTCTTAAATGATCCCATCATGGTGACTTTCCATGGCCAGGGTTATCAGACTCCCATTCTTTCTGACCGTTGGCTTCCAGCAGAGTTCTAGTCTCCCTCTTCACTGAGTGAGCCTGCACATTCAACCATCTCTCCCAGATCATTTCCCTCCATGGGGTGGCCTCTCTGGACTGCCCTACCTGTCCAAATTGTCCTCAGATTTCAGGTCTGCCACAAGCCCTACCTCCTCCACAAAGCCTTCCCTGACTGGTTCTCAGAATGTCTGGACCAGTTCTGAGATATCGGGGCATACCACACCCAACATTACCACATAATATCCTGTTTTGTTATTTGACTCTTCATGCAACATTTTCCAAGTAGAGCAACTTAGAGACCAAGACACAGCCCTGCTCATCCGTTAGCCAGGTAGCTCTAGTAATCATAGCCATTCTTACCCAAACACCCTGAAGCCTTATGGGAGCCACAGCACTGATAATCGCACACGGCCTCACTGTCAAAAGATGGGGGTAGGAAACAGGCAATTACAGAGCGTGGGTGCTGCAGAAGGCACCAGAACTTCGTGCTGGGGGCACTAGAGGAGGGGTCCATCCCTGGGGCTGGGGGTGACCCAGATGAGGTGTTTTAGGGGGGCAGATATATCTGAGCTGAGGCCTGAAGGAGACATGGGTGGGGGCAGAGCCAAGAGCAGATCAAGGTCAGATTTTCATGAACATTTCTCTGCCCATGCTCTCAGAAATATTGTTCAAGAGAAGTGGATGTGGCTCCAGCAGTTGGGTGCCCACCTACCACATGGGAGGTCCTGGGTTTGGTTCCCGGTATCTTCTCAAGAAGACAAGCAAGACAGTGAGCCAACACGATGGGCTGGCGTGGCGAGCTGATGCAACAAGATGATGCAACAAAGAGACACAATGAGCGGATGTGGCTCAGGTGATTGGGCACTTCCATCCCACGTGGGAGGTCTTGGGTTCAGTTCCCACTGCCTCCTGAAAAAAATATGAGCAGACAATGAATGGACACAGAGAGCAGACAGCGAGCACAAACAACGAGGGGGTGGAAATAAATAAAAAAAAATAAGTCTTTAAAAAAACATTGTTTGAATGAATGAATATGGAGAATGGATTGGAGAAGGGCAGGACTGGAGAAGCATAGGAAGTCTCTGGGAGCTATTGCAGATGGGAAAATTGCAGCCTCGACTTGAGTAGTTGGATATGAAGGTCACTGAGAAAGTACAACCAACAGGATTTGGCTATTGATTAGCTGTGGGAGGATGAGCAGGGAGTAAGTCATGCAGCTTTTTGGTGTGGACACAACTGGATCGATACTGGTGCATTTTCTGAGTCAGGTAATTAAAAAAAGAGAGATTGGCTGTTAGGGTGGGTGAGGAAATGGGCCTCCTTTTGCACAAGTGTTGTGTGACGTGCCTGAGGTTCATCCAGGGGAAGACATCTAAAAGCTGGGAGTTTACATGAAAGCTCGGGGACTCATCAAGAGGAAGATATGGATTTGTGGGTCATTAGCATACGGACGGCAAGTGAAGCACACCTAGGAAGAGAGTGCGGCTTGTGAAAAGTGGACTGAGTCCACACCCTGCAGCCAGAGCCGCATTTAAGGGCTGGTCAGAAGGACACTGAGGAGAAGCCAAAGAGGTGGGGGGAGAGCTGGGATCTGGTGCCAAAGGCACAGAGAAGAGTGCTGGGAAGGCAAGTGATCCTGAGAGGGCAAGTCGAGGGCGTGTGGAAAGGCCCACCGAGCACGTCCTCGTTCAAGGGCAGGGTTGGTGGAGAGATGGGGCTGGAGCTCGATTCCAGGGGCTTGCATGAACTAGCACAGGAGGCAGGCGAGAGCAGAGAGAGTGGAGAGTGCAGAAAGGGGGAGCCTTTGAAATGGGGCCCCCATTGCCCGTTGTCCTCAGCAACCAGCCAGGAGGAGGAGAGCTGTGGGGGGCACGGGGCTGCAGGGGGACTGTGGCAGCTGCCAGACAAACGCACGGTCCGGGAGGCTGGCCAAGGCTGGGCCGAGCGGCTGGCTCGGGGCCCACCTCCCTTCCGTAGCAGGAAGTGGAGCTGGGACCTAAGCTGCCCGTGGAATTTCCGAGCTGTGGGGACACTCCTGGGGAATGCCGTTTATTTATTTATTTTTTCATTCATGAAGAAGAGTTGATATTAAGTGCCCTCCCCCAAACATTCCCGCCCACAGAGGAAGCGCTTAATTTAGCCCTATTTTCACAGTTGAAACACATCCTGGGCTTGTTTGTCACCCTCCAGTGTGGCAGGATGTTACCACGGGGCCCTTTACGTCTTGGGCGGCAGCATCCCGGGTCAGCACGAGGGGCGGTCTGTTGGACCACCGAGGCGGGACATGAAACGGGCCGGGAGCCAGCTTTGGAGTCCTTTGATGGCCACTCTCTGGCCCATGAGAGAGGTTGGCAAGGCCAAGAGTTGGAAATAGAGAGGGTTTCTTTGGAGGCACTTGTACTCCAGGCCTGTCCCTTTGGGGGTGCAGTCGGGGGTGTTTCCCTAGGAGAGGGGCTTCGTGGCACCGCCCGGAAAGCTTGCTGTGTGCCCCTGGGGCCTGCGGGACACGTGGACTGGTGTCTGATCCACACAAGACGTTTGATTTTTGAAATACCGTGTCTGAGGTGCCAGGGATCGAAATGGAAATGTGGCCGTGGGAAGGAACTGCACTCCCAGGCTGGTGGGTCGAAGGAGCTGGTCACTTTTCTTGTACCAGTGTGGCCACATACAAGAGGCAAAGTGAGGTTGGGTTGGGTCCTTCCCTAAAGGGCTACCTGGAATGAGATGGTAAGCCTGGAGGTGAACCGTCCCAGCTACCTGGGGCCCCGGGAAGAATCCCAAGAAGCTTTTTACCTGTGCCAAGGGACTTTCAGGAGACACAGTTCTACTGATGGGGGATGGCACCAAAGAATCTACAAAAGTTCCACAAGAGTCAACTTTAACATCTGCCCAAACCAGCGAATTCCAGCACCAGTTCATGACAATACTAGTCAGGCAAGACTAGTCAGGTCTGGATATGACTGGTTAGCAAGCTGAGGGAGGGGGCATGGGAGCTAAACGCCTTCCTTTCCCATTTATGTTTCTCAGCTGGGGCAGGCCTCAGCTGGGAGGAAGAAGTTTTATCAGGGCTCTGACCTTTATACAGGGCATTTTAATTACTAAAATGAAGCCATTTTGATGATCAAAGTGACTAAAGAACTTTTTATTATTTGAGCAAGACCAGAAGAGTTATGGGACCTGTGACAGAGCCTGCTAGTTGTTCCTACAACAAAAGTAATAAAAGCTTTAGCTGGACCTATCACCATTTAATTAAGCACCATATTTACTGCCTCCACTGCTGTGAGGTGAGGCAGGGCTCCAGCCCATTAGGACATTCTCCCAGCTAGTAGGAAGTAAGCAGAGGTGACATGTGTAATTTCTGAGTCATGCTCTTAAAAAAGAAAGGAGCATGCCCTCTCCTTCCCCTCTATCTCTTCCTGCTGGCTGGAATGGGAACATGATGGTAGGAACGGAAGCAGCCATTTCGGACCAAGAGTTGGAGGCACATATTGAACAAGACAGAAGGAGCCAGGTTTCCCAAAACTGTAATCGGGGTGTACTTATTGCTGCTATTAGCAAAATCCTAGAAGAGGGGTGAGTTCAGGTGTCTATAAGAGATGGCTTTGAAAAGATACCCTAAGCAGGAGATCAGCATGGGACCCCAGGGAGTTCTCAAGACTTACGTGAGAAGGTCTCGGGTGTTCAGCGGGCGCCAGTCCAGCAGCAAGGTCAGAATAGAGCTGCTGCCTTCGTACCCAAGCCTGTTAGTGCCCAGGCCCTGGAAGAAGATGCCAGTCATGTTCTTCCAGTGAGGCTGCCTGGACATCAGACTGAGTGTGGACAAATAGCCCTGACGCTTTCCAACTTTTTGAAGGGACTGGATTGCTAAAGAAACCCCAAGCTTCGTCTGTAGGTGATGATTGCTCAACCCCTAAAGCACCCCGACCCCCCAGACTTGCAGTAGGAAGTCAGCTGTGAAAGCCACGCACAGCCCAGTGGGGCCCTTTACACCGAGGAGAACTGACCCCCAAGTGGGCAATGCCCAGACCGAATTGGAAATGACCAGAGAAACAAAACGGACCAGCCACAGACCACACTCCATTGTCAGGACAGGGAGTTTCATGATTCCTGCCCACCCAGTGGGATCTGGGAATAGCTCTGGACCACCGGACACTGTGCAGGTTTCCATTCTTCCATTTCTCAAAGGGGGGTTTTGCTGCAGTTGTCCTGTCCCCCCGCAGCACTGTGCACGTCGCTGTGGGGGGGGGGGCGGGGCGGACAACACGTCTCTTATTTAAAGGTCACTGAACATGAAGAAGTTTACCCAGACCTGGTAGACAACTGCCCCTTTCCCGGAGAGCCTGGACTTTGAGTGGGAATCCTTTATTGGATAGATGGGGGAGGGGCTGAGGGTTTCTCCGTGTGTGGGCAGAAGAGTTAGCATTAAGTACGCAGACACTTCCCGCAAAGCGCGACTCTTAAAAAGATGTTGACTGACACTTTTTGCCAGGTTTAGGAACCTCCACTCTATTCCTGGATTCCTAGGAACTTTTATCATTAATGAGTGTGAAATTTGAAAAATGATCTTTCTTTGTTTAAGACAACCACCTGTAATTTTTCTTTTAATTTAGTAGGATAAATATTTTTTTAAGATTTATTTTATTTATTTATCACTGCCCGCCCCTCGTTGTTTGCGCTCGCTGTCTGCTCTCTGTCCATTCGCTGTGTGCTCTCTGTGTCTGCTCGTCTTCTCTTTAGGAGGCACCGGGAACTGAACCCGGGACCTCCCATGTGGAAGAGAGGCGCTCAATTCCTTGAGCCACCGCAGCTCCCTGGTTTGTTGTGTCTCTCATTGTTTTCCTCTTTGTGACTCTTTTGCTGCATCATCTCGTTGCATCTACTTGCCGTGCCTGCCCATCGCGCCAGCTCGCCTCCTCCAGGAAGCACCGGGAACTGAACCCAGGACCTGGATGAATATTTAATACATTTTAATGCTCAACCATTTCCAAATTGTGGAGACAAATCTAACTTAGGGCATGGTGTATTATTATTTAAAAACACATTGCTAGATGCAGTTTGTAAAATTTTCTTTTGAATTTTTATATCTTTGTTTATAAGTGAG
>JAQZBX010068526.1:0-15736 GCA_029593785.1 Cabassous unicinctus | reverse complement strand
TTAGGAGACTATTGCAGTACGGTTGTCAAAAGTAATGGTGTTTGGAACCAGATAGTAGCAGAAAAAGTGTTAAGAAATGGTTCGATTAAAGATATGTTATGAAGGTCATTACACCAAGATTTCCTGGAAGATTGAAAAGAACAAAGGAGCAAAAGTGAGTAGAATAATGCCAAATTTTTGCCTAGTAAAGCTGGAAGGGTGGAATGTTATTAACTGATCTGTGGAATGAACAGATAGATCAATTATGGAAGTGAAATTTAGGAATTCAGTTTAAAAGCTGCTAAGTTTGATATATTTATTACTTAACACCAGAAAGAAATTTAGGCCTTTCTAGCAGTGGAACTTTTTACTTGAAAATCATAATCAGGAATCCATGGGTAGTCGGGCATTTGTGAGCATTCTACAATTTTGTGTGTTTATACAGATTTGCATTTTGGTGAGAGGACCCTTGTTTTTATCAGGTACTTAAAAAGGTCCACGATTCCAAATAGTTAAGAGGCATTAAGTATTTCATGATAAAGAAGTCAAGGTATACACGGATTAGAGAATATATGCTCACATGGTTGATTTTTAGGAAAACAACTATAAAAATGCAAATTTCAGAGTAATAAGAATAATGTCTTTAGTACACTGTGTCTCTCACTTCAAACAAGTTGATGATATTTTCCCATGTATCTAAAGATATATATGTATAAAAGGACTGCTAATCTATTCTCTCAAACTGTATTTTCACAGTTGAGGTTATCTGTTCTTAAATTTATGCTGGATTCTATAATAGAGTTTAGCAAATTGGAATCATACAATGTCGGTGCTGTTAAAGGATCAACCAAATTTTTTATTTGGGTGAGTAATATGCCACGGTGGAAAGGTGAAGTTCTTAAAATAAGAATCGATCTGGAGCTAGGTCCTGATCACAGGATTCTACAAACAAGGGCTAATGCATTTCCGAAACACTGCAGCTTTGTCAAATTACATGAGGGTATGTGGCAAAAATACCAAACCTTAAAAGTTTAGTACAGGGGTTCTTTTCTTTAAAATATATTTTTATTTTTTAAAAAATATTTTAGATTACATAAATGTTACATTAAAAATATAGGGGCCCCCATATGCCCCACTTCCTACCCGTCTCACACTTTCCCACACTAACAACATCCTTCATTAGTGTGGTAATTTGTTGCAATAGATTAACACACATTGGAGCATTGCCACTAAGCATGGATTATAGTTTACATTATAGTTTACACTCTGTCTAGCACAATTTTGTAAGTTATGACAAAATATATAATGGTCTGTATCCATCATTGCAATGTCATTCAGAACAATTCCAATGTCCCAAAAATGCCCCCATATTATGCTTGCTTTTCCCTCTCCTTCCCCTCAGAACATCTGGGTGTCATTGCCTCCACATCAATGATAAAAGTGCTTCCATTGCTAGAATAACAATAAGTCTGTAGTAGAATGACCATAAGTCTACTATAATCCATCATTCATTCCCCAATCCTGAAGATGCTGGGATGGTGATGCCCACTCCACCTCTAATTGAGAGGAGGCTTAGATCCTATGGGGTAGATGGATGGGACTCTCTTGCTTGCAGTTGCAGACTCTCTCTATTCCTTAGGATGGTCGTTACCCATCATCATCCCCTGTTAGTTGTCCTGGGTGAGTCCAATGAACTGGAAAGTAGGTGTTACAACTCTGATGAGATTCAGGGCCTAAATTGCCCATGGACATGCCAAAAATTTAAGTCTCTTGGATATACACCTACCAAGTCTAATACTACCTATAGGTTCAAATAGAAGAGGTAGAAGAGCCATGGGTAGGAAAACCACAAATGAGTCCAACTCAGTCCCACTGGGAATGTAAATTCCAAAGTAGGGCCCACTGGCAAGGTGTCAAACTAGCACCTTTTTTGCTCCACGGACCCCTTTACCAGTCAAGTGAAAACCACAGACCCCCTGAGAATGCAGTGGCAGATAGCTTTATGACACTCAACTAGAATCGGGTCTAACAACTAATGTAATTTCAAAGTATGGATGAGCGTAAAAGATATTTTTGAGTTATGCAAAAATTGTAATGTGATTTGAAATGAATTCGACTGTAATTTATTGCATAATTTCACAAGTGAAGGAAATGCTAGATTTCAGTTAGAGGTCATAGAAAATAAAGATAAGTTATTTTTTTTTCTGTTTAAGCTCATGGAGCTCCTTGGGGACTTGTGGACCCCTGGATAAGAGCTCCTGGTAGAGCAAGATGCTGAATGACAATGCCATTTGAGCTTACACTTCCTCCTATAGAAACTTGGCCCTATTTTGCTTCCCCAGTCTCAGCTTTTATAAATGTAAGGTCGTATTCCTTTGGCTCAGAATAAAAATAGCCACCTTCATTAAATATAAATTTATGTCAGATACCATGCTATGCATTTCACCCATATTTTCCTTAATGCTCCATTTATCTTATAACATAGATGTTTTACTTTCCTTTTTAGAGGTGAAGATTCTTAGATCGGTGGGATTTTAAAACACTTTCCCAAAATTATGTCATCAATCCCATTTTACTGAGTCTTACTCTCTGCACCTTCATCATTGCTCGCATTTTGAATACCCTCTCTACCCAAGGTCGTTTGAAGGCTTTTTCTACTTGTGGCTTTCTTGTGACAGCTGTCACCTTGCAGTATGGTTCAATTCTCTTTATTACTCCTGAAGAAGCACAAAGTATGTCCTAGAAAGGATAAAGTGGTGTCCATATGATACTGTGATGATTCTAATGTTGGATGCTTTGATCTATAGCTTAAGAAATAAAGATGTGAAAGAAACCCTGAAGAAAATGTTGGTAAGCCAAGGTTTCTTAAATGAAAATAGCTATACATATATAGCTATATAGACATATATATATATATATTTATATACACATATATATGGAAACCACACACACACACATATATATATATATATTTACAAATTATTACCATGCCATTTTAATCAGCTTGAACTCACAAAAATAAATAAAAGAAGAAAACAGTAAATCATTGGAATTTGTGGTAACACCAGTTTTCTTTTGTCTTTTTAAGCTGTGTACTAAAATATTTGAGTGTATTGTTAAAACATTGTATCAGAAATTATGCTGTGGCTTTTGAAATACTGCTGTCTGCTTGGAACACATCTATAAAACTGTTCTTATATTGAGATGGCTAAAAGAAAAGCTGATTTATGTTTACTTCCATTTGACAGTTCATAAGTTGCCTGTACATATGATATATTATTCTTTTAAAGCAAAAATGGGAATAATACAACTAATGTTAGAATCATTGTTAGGATTAGATGTTTTAAATTACTTGTTTTGAAACTTTTTTTTTGATAGATGAACAATAAGAAAGGTAAAATGAGAAATTCCAATACCAAAGGTGATAAACTATTTGTTGGGAAGAAAATGAGTTAGGAAGTTGTAAGAAAATGACCTACCATAAAATGGAAATGGAAACAAGGTTCTTTCTTTCTTTCTTCCTTCCTTCCTTCCTTCCTTCCTTCCTTCCTTCCTTCCTTCCTTCCTTTCTTTCTTTCTTTCTTTCTTTCTTTCTTTCTTTCTTTCTTACTTTCTTTTTCTTATATTCCAGCTTGTCATGATATAAAGGTAACAGATTTCTTTAGGTGCATGAGTGAACACATACCTTTACTTGGGTTCCTTATGAGCTTCCATCAATATAATTGTCCCTCAAAATTAAAGAATCATGAGCAAATGTATAGTAGCTGTATGAAAGATACAAATATAGATGATATATAATGGATGGATAGTAAATATTGATGTAGATAGATGATAGATGATAGAGATAGATAGATGATAGATAGATAGATACATAGATAGGTAGATAGACAGATAAGAGATGGATAGATAGATTGCAGAAAGCTTTAAACCTAAGGAAAGATTCAGAGTGACAGTCTCTACTGGGTGAAGCAGTGATTTAAAATGAGAAAGGTCTTATGAATGTTTGTTTAGTCAGTTTTACATATGATAAATTTATAATTAAATGTAGAATATTTCAATGCAATGCATCATATTTTGTAAATGTAGCAGTGTGTTTAAATATAAAATATGAGAATGTGCCAAAATAAAAATTCCTGTTATTGGTTTCCAAGTATAGATAGGAGTTTGCTGAAAGACAAAACAAGGAAAGATAATATGGTCAGAGTGAGGAGCATATAGCAAGGAACAAAGAGGTATGGACCACATAATATATTCTAGAAAATCTAATTGGTACAATTTGGAAAATTACTATAATCAGACACATTCAATATTTATATTTTGATATATCAAAATTTAATATAACACTATATATTTCATCATATCCTTAATAATATATCATCCCCAAACAGCAAATGAATTGTAATTGAGTCCTTGAAGATTGAGGTTATTTTCTGGGATGCTATATGGTAGGAGTCCCAAAGGGCTCTTGTGGAAATACATATATTACATCTAGAAAAGGCACTCCAAAACATCAGAAGAGTGGAAAAAAGCGACATTTCCAGGAATTTCCCTTATTGATCAATGGTAAGTACCTGGGATCAGGGGCAGCTATATATAGTGACTTCTTTTTGCCATCAGATGAAATTAGGAATGGGGCTGCAGTGTCTAGCCTAGCTCTCAAAAGATCACTGATGTGCCAAACACTCACACATGCACACACAACACAAACACATGCACGTACACACTCATATCGTGCCTTTAAAAATAGAATGTTATCCGAGGATGTATCTGGCCCTCATCTTGAATTGGAAATTTACTCTGTTAGCTGCACTGATGCCATCATATATTCACCTCCATAGTGGTGAAATCTACGGGACAAAATGTAGCATGCTTTTTGACCCTTTATGGTGCTGCCCAAGTTATCAGGGGATGACATTTTCATTTCCTGATACTGATTTTCTTTTGCTACAGAATTTTGAGTTCTCCCAGTGAAGGAAGCCAGAAGATGAGTTGCTATAGGGGAAGACTCATTTTTTGAGAATCCATTCATGTCTGATATTTTCTGTGCCTTTAATTTCACATTCACATATTATTGAATTTATTTCAAATTCAGGATGGATGGATCTGAAGTCTTGAGAATGAATCATCTCTTTTATTTACTCTTCCTTCTTATTAGTCTTATGGTGCATGGAACAATGAAAGTCCATTTGTTTATAGAATCCTTCCTGGATGAAAGGCAACTACCCATTTATTCATCTTAGAAATATTTATAGAATACCCATTTGTTACTAAGAAGTCTTCAAAATGCTGGACATACAACTGAAAAAAAATAGTCAAATTGTTCTGCTCATGTGGATGTTGCATTTGGGTGGGAGAAAAAGATAATAAACCTAATAAAAAGTAGTTAAAAGAAGACAAAAGATATGGAGGGAAATGAGTAGAGTCTGAGCAGAGTCAGAAGGATGGGGTATATTGCTGGATGTCAGCATGAAAATTTAAATAAATAATTAAGATGGGCATAATTGAGAAAATGACATCTGAAAGGGACTTAAAGTAGATGTGGGCATGACACACAATTATTTGGGGGAATAGTGATCAGGCAGAAGGAAGAGACAGCTCAATACCTATGATATTGGGGTATGTTTGGAATTTTTGAAAAAAAGTGAGAAAGCCAGCAAGGATAGAACAGAGTAAATGATTCAGAAATGTTAGGAATGAAAATACTTATTAACAAAGGGCAAGCTTATGGTGGAAATTTAGAGCATTTTATAGAATTTGAATTCAGAGTAAAATGGGAGCTCTTACAGGGTACAGGAGTGACATAACCTGACTTTATTTATTAAAGCACTGCAGGGTATAGACAATAAGGGGATAGTGGTATGGAACAGTTAGGAGATTATTGCAATGTGAAAATGACTTTTGGACACAAGTGGTAGCAGTGGCAGTGCTTACAAATGATCAGACTCAGGATATGCCATGAAGGTAAAAACATGAGGATTTCCTGGAATATTGAAGAGAATGTAGAAGGGAAAGTGAATAGGATAATGCCAAATTGTTGGCTTAAGAAACTGGAGGGTTGGAATTTTATTAACTGATCTGGGGACCAAGCATATAGCTCAATATTTGGAAGTGAAATCTAGGAATTGTTTTTAAATATGCTAAGTTTGACATATTTATTATTCATCTCTTATAATTACAGAATGTTAACACTGGAATGAAATTTAGGCATATTGTAATTATGGAATTTGAATATGAGTATCATAATCAGAAATTCCATGGGTAGATTTCTGGTAATTTGTAAACCCTCTAAAATTTTATGTGTTTATAAAGATGTGCATTTTGTTGGGATGATCTTTGTTTTTATCAGTAACTGAAAGAGGTCCATGATTCCAAAATGTTAAGTGGCATTAATTATTTGATGATAAAGTAAGTCAAAGAATAGAGGGGTTAGACAATATAGAGAAACTTACATGACTGAGTTTTAGGGAAATACCTGTAAAAGGGTAAATCTTCATATAAAAAGAATGTGATGGCTTCAGTTTGTCTCTGACTTCAAAAAAGATAGTGATAATTTCTTATGTATCCAAAGACATATATGTATGAAAAATTGTTAATCTCTTCTCCCACACAATATTGTTATGATTGAGGTCATCTATTCATGCTTTATGATGAATTCTAAAAGAGATATTAACAAATTGGAATCATAGGAAGCTCATTTCACAGGTAGGGGTCTTGCTAAAAGAGTCCCAGAATTATAGTTTCCCAAGTGGTGGAATCAGGATTTGTTCAGGTGCCATTTCAATCTTGCATTATGCCTGTGCTAGACCTGTCTGTTCTCAGTTGGGCTGGCTCTAGTGTCTGTGCTCAGCTGTTCACTCAGGTGGGGCTGCATGATCTAGAATGATCCCAGTGACATGTCTGAGGGCCAGCTTACTGTCAGCTGGAAAGATGGAGAGAACCTCACCAGATGTCTCCAAAGTTACTCTAGTTTTGTTTACATCATGGTAGCAGGGTTCCAAACTGAAAACAAAAGTAATCAAAGCCTATGAGACATGTCTTTCTGGGAATTCAAGCAGCCCAGACTTTTGTACAACCTATTGGTGAAAACAAACCAAAAGGTCATTCAAGAATCAAGGGGTGGAAAATATCTTCAGTCAAATTGTTCTGCTCATGTGGATGTTGCATTTGAGCCTGTAAAGAAATGTAGCCATTTTTTTCAATACATCAACAGATCATTGTGTTGTGGTTTACTTTGCCTCATTTTTATTTTAAACAGAGCTTAGTACTAATATATAATGTGATGAATTTATGATACAATTATATTACACACAGAAGTCTAAATGATGAGTATAATATTGGGTCTTTTAATGGAGCATTAAAAGCTTTCATCAAATTTTTTTATGTACCTGTTCAAAAACTTTGTAGTTTCTTGTGTGCAATAGCAATAGGAAGCTTTCATTAGAAATGCTTGCTTTGGAAGTTTCTTGTCTTTAGGACTTTACTAGCACCCTGAGATTAAAAGAGAGTTTAAAAGTGACAGCCTTTGTTTATTATCTACCAGGATAAAGACTCAGTTCTTTCCAGAATTTCTTAACACGTTATTTTACTGCCTTTATGAAAGGATTGGTTAACAGGTGACAGAGACTGAGGATTTAAGAGCGCTTCCAGGTAAGGGGGAACCTTTGATTCCCTTCAATTCATTATCTGGCCTGAATATTAAATGTATAGATTTCTCACATGACTTCCTCATTATTTTAAGGGCTTCCATTTGTGTTAAAATCCTCAATACAATTGCTAATAAGCTTGGTGATTTGGTGACTCTTCTGGATCATCTGCTGATACCTGGATCCACACCATCTTTATTTAACCTCTGTTAGTTCCTGGATCACCAGGCTTTAATCTCATGTGAGGACTGTGATAGATACTCTTTCTTCTGATGGGACTGATCTCCCTCTTTCCTGACCCTTGCAAATGAGCTGCCATCTGGATCAATGCTTCTCATGCTTCAGGTATTCTTAAATATCTCTTCTTCTGGGAAATCTTTTTGAGCATTGACCCAGAAAAATATTTTCTCAGTATCCTTTATGAAGGCAGAAAAAGAGGCATAGTGATAGCCTCTGTCAGACATTTCCAGTGTTGCCTAAAATAATTGAATTTAAATGGGCTTAATAAGTCCCAGATATAACTTCCCTTGTTTAGTTAATAGATATAGCACTAATATATAAGTCCAAACACTAAATGCAAACAAGAACATATAAGTGGTAGAGAAAGTTCACGGTAACCATTTTGTCAGTGAAATAATCAAAAGTTTTGCATATTATGCATACAATAATAATAAGTTCCTATTATGATAACATGATTTCATTCTGGAGATTTCAGAAAAAGATTTTAGCATACAAATTATTGGTAACAGAGGGCTATATAATTAAGTGTGAATCTATTAACTTATTACAGGGAAATTAATCATGTGTGTAATTTAGTTAGTTGAAGTCCTGAGTGTATGAGAACAAGTAGTGAGACAGAAGGTAGTAAAAATAAGGTTGAAGCCAGCTTGTTAAGGAACCTTCGGTATAGTGTTAAATCATCCTTACTTTATGTGTTCATGAGTAGAGATCCCTTATATAGAAACAGAGAAATACAAAAACCTCAGGGCTCCAAACTGATGTTACCCAGTTTTACCAATCTCATCCTCACTGAATATGTCCAGGTATATTTGAACCATTAGGACACCCACATATGTCTTCCTAATAGCCAGAACACTAGACCTCAAGTTAGGGGACTTTGTTTTCCATTCCAGTTACATTGACTCTGATTGAGCTTGAAGGTAAATATTTTAAACATTGATGAAGCACAAACCTTTCTTGGTTTCAGCTTTGCTCTACTGCCCTTATAGCTTGGGAAGTTGTCAGCTGGCCACTGAGAACATCAGGCCTAACTCGTTAATGACAAAGAATTTATATGGATGCCTTCCTCTTTGTTTCTCTGGAGAGCTTTGGCACATCAGGACTAAGACATTGAAGGATTCATATTTTCCAAATGCCTTGACACAAAAGCATGTTTTTTTCCTGATATTTAATATTCATTGTATTAAAAAATGTCCAAACCATGCTTACGTATTTCACATCAACTAAAGGAAAATGGGAAAAAAGCATTGTTAAGATAAATGTTTTAAAAATTATTTTAAAAAGGAAAGAAATTCAGGTTGTTAGAAGACTACAACATTGTTTTTGCCAGGAAAGCAAGAGAGAAAAATATTTACCTAAAAGAGAGAAAAAATGGCTTAAAATTTGAGAGTACGGGCCCTTGATTAAGGAAATTCTGGGTTCCACCTCCAGCTCTGTGTTTAGTAGTTCAGTGACCTTGGAAATGTTACTTAAACTCTTCATGCTTTTGTTTCATCAACTATAAAAAAAGAATCATAATTATATTTACCCTACAAGTTTGTTGTGAGGATTAATGGGTTAAGTGTAAAACTTAGAATAGTAACTGGAACATAGTGAGCATTATACGATTTTTACTATTTTTACTAATAATGGCAGGAGTATTAGCTCCGTTTTGGTATTTGTATAGATATTGGCAAAATACCTGGCTCAGAGTAAGTTTTCAATAATATGTGAAAAATGCTGATGATTTTTGAATGCCCAGTATGTGCCAAACATTGGCCTGGTGTTTTCATGAATGTCTACTTAACTCAAACAGATGAGCTGTCAGGAGATATTGACAACTTTTATGTGCTTTATTTTACTCAGGTGCCTGATTGAAGTAAGTGGTTGGCCCCTCTTTAACAGTTAATAATCAAAGATTCATAATTTTAAATCCAGATTCTGACTCCTATTTCAGTGATCTTCCTAAAATGCAGACTGAAGTTCTATAATTCTATGTAGTAAGAAATATAATTCCAGAAGCCTCTAAGTATTTGTTGGCTCAATTGATGACCTTGATTACTTTTTACTAAAGTTGAATACTAAATCATTGTTTTCTCATGATCTTAATTAGGTTTTCTCTCTGTGGACACTGAAGTGGGAAATTGTACCAATCTGACTGAGTTCATCTTGTTGGGCTTCTCAGCAGACCCCAGATTGCAGCTGATTCTATTTGGAATGTTTCTGATGCTCTATTTGGTAACTTTGTTAGGGAATATGACCCATATTCTCTTAATCTGGAATGATTCCCACTTGCACACACCCATGTACTTTTTCATTGGCAATCTTTCTTTCCTGGATTTCCGGTACACATCTGTGTATACCCCCAATATCTTGGCCATTTGCATCTCAGAAGATAAACATATGTCCTTAGCTGGTTGTGGGGCCCAGTTCTTCTTTTCCTGTATTGTAGGCTACATTGAGTGTTATCTCCCAGCAGTCATGTCCTATGACCGCCATGTGGCAATTTGTAGTCCATTGCTCTATTCAGGTACGATGTCCTGTACTCGTTCTACTGGCCTTTGTTTTTGGCTCATATTTGGGAGGTTTCTTGAGTGCCATTGCCCATACTGTCAACACTTTCTGTATGAGTTTCTGTGGTAAAAATATCATTGACCATTTCTTATGTGATGTACCACCATTGGTAAAACACTCCTGTACAGAAACTGAGATGTATGAAAAAATCTTTCTTGGTATGGTCGGCTTCACAGTCCTCTCCAGTCTACTTGCCATCCTGATTTTCTATTTCAACATCCTTCTGGCTCTCCTGAGAATCTGTTCTTCCTCTGGAAGGTGCAAGGCCTTTTCCACCTGTGCTTTCCACCTGTTCTCAGTCACACTCTTTTATGGATCCATGCTTTTCATATATTCAAAACCTAGCTCCACTTATTCTTTGGAAAGTGACAAAGTGGCTGCCTTGTTCTATACTGTTTTGAACACATTTTTCAACCCTCTCATCTATAGCATGAGGGAAAAAGCTTTCAGGAAAGCAATACATACTATACGACTACAAAGATGAAATGTCATAATTGGTTTTTTTTTTGGGGGGGGGTTGTTTGTTTGTTTTTTTGCTAAATGCTCTTATTGTATTTTCCATATTATTTACTTATAGACATCTTTGCAAACATTTCAAAAATTCAATTATATTCACCAAATTATACACAAAACAATGAAATATGGTGTAAAAACCTCTAATGTTATTATTTTGTTGTGATATAAAATATTTTAAATCTAAAATATTGGGTTGTTGAGGTACAGCAGTATGGTATTTTGCCTCTTTGCTGTAATAGGCTTTCCTCAAAATTTTTCCTGTTGTTTATCTTTAGAGTTTTTGGAGCTAGATAAAAGGAATTAGAATTTTTTTTGTGTTTATGTTTGACTTTGAATCTTAGCAACCAAACTATATTGGTTGAAGATAGGACTTGAAATGGTTATATTACTGGGAATTTGATTTTAGGTTTTAGAAATATTTACTTATGTGATGTCCATCTTCATTCATCAGCTCTTGTGATAAGTACCACACAATAGGTTGGCAAAATAAACTGGACTTATATGTCTCACTGTTTCAGAGGCTGGAAGTCTTGTTTCCTTCTGAGGTGGGTAGTGTTCTGAAGGGCTGGAAACCTTGGTATTCTTCAGCTTTCCTGTCACATGGTCATGTCCTCTCCTTTCTCTTACAGTTTCTCTTGACTTCCAGCTTCTGTGCCTCCACGTGTCTTTCTCTTCACAATTCCTCCAGTAATGTTATTAAGTTCCAACCTCATTCCATTGTGCCTCACCTTACCTAACAATATCATCTTCAATACTTCTCATCTGCATTGAGATCCCACCACAGGACTGGATTAAGATTAAGAAAAATATTTTCTTTTTCTTTTTTTCTGAGGTTCAAACTCATTCTACCACAGTGTACCCTCAAAATTCCTTCACAAAGAACAAGTTGCATGTATAGAAAATACATGTGTAAACCTTTTGACTTCAATGTTAACATAACGTAACTATTAAGTAAAATGCTTGAGTTGTTGAGACTATAAAAGTGTTGTTCTAAAACTACACAATGATGTCTCTTTTAGTATTCTGTATCTTTTTTTTTTCTTTTTTCAGGGAGGTACCAGGGATTGAACCCATACCTCGTTCATGGGAAGCAGGCATTCAACCACTTGAGCTATATCTGCTCCCCTAGTATTCTATATCAATGTAAAGACTGATCTCTCCCTCAGATAATGGGCACTCCTCAGTACTGTCCCTCAGGTAACACCACCATATATAACCCAACCAGGTGAAAATAAGAACAAATGGAACAAGAGGAAACATACAAAGAAACATATACGCACTGTATTCTAGATCAAATGATTGTTTTGAACTATTAGAAGACTTTATGAAGAAAGCTACAGCTCAATATCTGGCATATATCAGATTATTAGTAGATATTTTATTCAATACTATCTATAACACGGACAGTTAAAGATTATTAGTTACATTTTACAAATGAGAAGTTTGAAATTTGGAAGCTAGAATTTCATTATTCAAGTTCTATATTTATTTCTGAAACCAGCACAATTATAAAATGACTCTAAAATAAAACTGTAGGACTAATTGTAACCATTTCACCATATTTATTAGTGCTGAAATTTTTATCTTTTCTTGCACCTGCATGTTTTCTAACACCTTACTGCCATCTGATTTTTATAAAAGAATTTTAACATTACTGATTTTTTTATCACCACAGAAATGTTCTTTTCAAAGGTCAGTATTACCCATCCCATAGAGGGGAGAAATTATCTGGACAATCTTAGAGGAGCTAGCAAAATGAAATTTAATTTTTTGGAATTCTAGACATATTACATTTTCTTCAATTTTATATCAAAGCAAAATATTGCTTTTTTAAAACAAATATAATAATAATATTATTATACTATAATAATATTATAGTAATATAATGTATATTATTATATACAATAATAATATTGTATATAAATCTAAAGTACATAATAGCATCTAAAATCATTTAAACAAAAGAAACTTATGCAAAGAAACAAAAATCATTATCATTGAATTTATTTTAATATAAATAGAGTTTTTAAATCCCATATCCCAAATCCTTCCCTGAAGTGTTTACTATTATCATTTAGCACTATTTCAAAAAATAAGTTATGTCAATTAATATTTCACATTGTGTTATCCTGAAGAATTTATTCAAAGCTTCTTTCACATCTTTTTTCCTCAGACTGTAGATCATGGGTTCAATAAGGGTAAGGCCATGGTAAAATATAGAAACTATTTTGTCCCTTTTAAGGACAAAGGATCACTGGCAGACAGCCCCAGAATACCACAGTCTTTGGGGAGAAAGCATCATCTTGATGATGCCTGGATTTGGATGTCTATCTTAGCCTTGAAAGTGTGAGCTAAAAATTTCCTATTGTTTAAGCCATCCCTTTGCATGGTATTTGCTTGAGCAACCTGGGAAACTAAAACCCAGGGTAACATTGTTTCCCTAATATAGGGAAAATGGATTTGTTTTAGAGACAAGGAACTGACAGGTTTTTGGTGGTTCAGAGTTTTCATCACCAACTCATATATGTATTTATTTATATATTTCTTCCCAAATATCTCTCAAATAGATATATTAATCACCAAATCCATTTCTATCCTCCTAGACCAATTGCCATTGGTCCTCAATTGGGTTTCTATAAGACACCTGACTGAACTGGATCTCTCTGCCTTCACATTTCTATCTTTTAATTAGTAAATAGAGTTTCAGTTATTTTGCAAATTATCTTTTTCATTTATATCTGTTTTAAACTTTCTTCTTTTCTTCCTTCTGCTCACTTTGGGATTAATTTCCTCATCTATTTTTAGATCCCCCAGGGGTGATGTTAGGATTCTGATTTGAGATCTTTCCTATTTTTTTAATGTAAGCAATTAGAATATTTTGAGCTATAAATTTCCCTTTCAGCTCTGATTTGTTGTATTCCATAAATTCTTGTATGTTTTTTCTCATTTTCATTTGCCTCAATTTATATCCTGATTTCCTTTGTTTTTCTTCTTTGACCCATTGATTGTTTAAAATATGTTGTGTAATTACCACAGTTTTTAAATGTTCCAGTTGTCTCTCTGTTGTTGATTTCTAGCTTCATTCCACATGGTCGCAGAAGATACATTATATGCTATCAATATTTTTAAATTTATTGAGACTTGTTTTGTGACCTAACTTATTGTCTACCCTGGAGAATGACTAATGTGTACTAGGGAAGAATGTGTATTATGTTGCTGTTGGGTAAAGTATTCTATATATATGTTGGATCTAGTTGTTTTATAGTATCATTCAAGTCTTCTATTTCTTTATTGATCTTCTGCCTTAATGTTCTACACATCACTGAAATTAGTGTATTGAAGTCTCCCACTATTAAGCTAGAACCATGTATTTCTCCCTTCAAATATGACAATATTTGGACGTTTAATTTTTGGAACCTTGCTGTTAGGTGCATATATGTTTATAATTTTTATCTTTTAGTTGAATTGACCCCTTTATCAGCTTATAGTGACTTTCCTTGCCCTTACTTTTTGACTAAAAGTCTGTTTCATCTGACTTAAGCAAAGCTACCCAAGTTCTCTTCTAGTTCCCATCTGTATGGTAAATATATACATGTTTATATATGGTATCTATATATATACCATCCTTTCACTTTCAGCCTATTTGTGTTTTTGAATTTAAGGTTAGTCTATGTAAACAGCTTATAGTTGGGACATCCTTTTTTATCCATTCTGCTAATCTCTGCTTCTTAACCAAAGAGTTAATCCATTTGAATTTAAAGTAACTATTGATAATGCAGGAACTTCTGTCATTTTTCAATTCGGTCTTCACAATTCATACTTTTTTGTTTGTCCCTTATTTCTTCCACACTTATAATTATTTGATTTTTGTAGTGTAACATGTTGACTCCCTTCTCAGTTCCTTCAGTATATATTTCATATATTTTCCTTGTGGTTACTATGGGCTACTGTGGGTCTTAACAATCATGTTGATTTGATATCAAATTACCTTTTATATCATACAAATACACTGTTCCTATAGCCCTCCATCCCTCCACTTTTTTGTTACATTTGTTACAATTTATATCTTTATAGATTGCATATCACAATCCATAGATTTATCATAACTTTTTATGCATTTGCATTTTAGAATCTATAAGACATAAAAAGTACAACTACTTACCATAAAAGCCAAATAACATAGTCCTGCCATTGATAATTACCAATTAGGTTACATTTATTGAAGTTCTTTATTTCTTTATGTCACTTCAATCCACTGTTTAGTGCCTTTCCTTTCAGTCTGATGAACTCAACTTTGCATCAGCTATAGGTCATGTCTGGTACTGATGACTTCCCTCATCTTTTATTTATGTAAGAATCTCTTAATATCTCCTTTACTTTTTAAAGACATATGCTTTGGTAATAAAATTCTTGGCTTGTGATTGTTTTCTATTAGAATTTTAAATACATCATCCCATTGCCTTCTAGGTTTTTTATAACAAATTGGCACTTAATGTTATTGGGACTCCCTTCTACATAACTTGTTTTACTCTTGTAGCTTTCAGAACTTTCTGCTCGTCCTGCATTTGACAATTTGACTACTCTCTGGGCATGGTTCTCTTCATGTTTATTTTGTTTGGATTCATTGGGCTCCTTGATTGTGTATATTCATGGCTTTTGTTAAATTTGAGAAATATTTTGCCATTATATCTTTGAACATTCCATTTTATTCTTCTAGGACACCAATAATGCAGTTTCACAGCTTCTGTGCAATTACTACAATTAGAGAGGCAGTTTCCGCATGAATAAACATGAAACTATGGTAG